>JACXSJ010002049.1:11730-58783 GCA_014851325.1 Pentalonia nigronervosa | reverse complement strand
GTGTTTGTGTGTGTGTGTGTGTGTGTGTGTGTGTGTGTGTGTGAGTTTGTGTTTTTACACGATAGCGTGGTATACGACTTAGACGTTTTTACCATTGATTTTAAACGTATGGATACGGCATTGCTGTCTTCACTAAACATATGCTTTTGGGCCAACATAACGGAGAGAGAACGGTTACCACTCGCGCAAAACCTTCTACCGACATAAAGGAACTAACGGTTCAAGCAAGAGAAAAAAAAAGATAATATTATGTAACGATCTTGCGGTTATCAATGGCACCAATTGTGGTGCTGGATTACAGATTTATATACAATGCCGCATCGATAATGTTTAATGGGTTTTCAATGGTTTAAAAAAATATGTTTTGTTTGTTATCATGGCGGGTGATTGATAAGGTTTTTTTTAAATTGTTTTTTAATGACAACCATTTGATTTTAAATTCATAATCAGAAGCAGAATGCTCTTGTAATCAATATTATGCATACATTTTGAATATCGAGTATAATATGTATATATATATATATTTATATTAAATGTATTTTTATTAATTATCATTTGAAGTTTAGATGAGCGGAGGGTAATTTTAGATTACTCGAAAAAAGTTTCGGTCCGTTACTCCGTTTATCTAAACTTTAAACATTTATTAATTGAAAACTATTTATTTAATTTTCCCAATATATAAATTAATAAATAATAGTCTACTTTTGAGTTTTGATTATAGAATTTAGAATAGTTTGTGATTTTTTGATGTGCAGGATACATTATATTATGAAAATTTAAAATAAAAATTGACTTCTCCTAATATAATAAACAATCTATGTTCGAATAAATACTGCTAACACGATCGAATCATTTCTAGATCATTCGACCTGATGCAGGTCGAAACAAAACGATTGCGAAAAAAAGCACTCCTTTGTAAAACTATTACGTACGCTCGGAATATAAAATGTATACGATGTAAGGGTGCATGTCACATATTGGAGCAATACACGATTTCACACAATTCACCTTTTTACTAAAGGATACTAATAATTTTCGTCCAACAAAAGTATGTTTTCTTCAACTCGACAGTCATGCGATCCCACAAATATAACGACGTGTCACCGTCGTTTCCATTTTAGTTAATATAAAAAACAACGATAACTTAAACGATTTAATTAGATAAAACAAATTTTTAATAATAAAAAATATTTAAAAAATTGCTATTTTAGTCAGTAATTTTAAACTATTTTAGCATATAGGTTTGAATTACAAAAAATTTATAATTATCAAAATCGTTGACACACGTTATGAATATATAAAAATTAATATAAATACATTAAAGAAAATTAAATTATGAGATGTAAACCCGCGTAAAAATATCTATGATTATTGTCTATTGATATAAATGTTTTCTTGAAATCGGGGACAAACCTCGCGACAAAAAATTAATTGATGAATGTACTCAGATTTAATTTATATTTATCATATTATGTATTTCTTATTTATTTTTTTTAAGGTTATTACGATTTTAATAACATACCACAATAATTGTGTCATGATATGAAATCAATAAATGTACGGTGGTCCACCCTATTAGAACTAATTTAATATCTGCTTAAATATTCGTTTATAACAATAATTGTTTAAAAATAGTATATTGTTATGTATTTTAATCAAAACCAGTACGGCTGTGCGACGTGGATGACTTTTGATAAAAACTGTTTAAGGTTAATATTCAATTTATGATCGTTTCTTGTTATTGAAAATACATTTTATAGTTATGATAATATTATTAGACATTTAGGCACTCTAAATTTATGAAGGAAAAGAGGGCTAAAAGAAACTCAAAACTTGGGGGGGGGGAGAGGAGAGGCCATGTTCCCTCAAGCCCCCTACTCCCGTTTTTCGCCTATAGCCCACCCTGTATAGAGCATACACTATATGACATTCATCGTAGACACCACAAAATTATCTGTTACCACGGTCGGTGGACCGCATACGGCGGTGGCCGAAAACGTATATAATCATATGAAATAATTCTTCTGAGCATAAAAAAATTGGCACGAATCTGTCTGATCGCAAAGTACGTAATCCCGTTCGGAATCGCAAATCGTTGGCATGTAATAATAATAATAATATTACGACGCACTGGCGTATAATCACAGATATAGATAATAAACTAGATTGCTAACTAGTATATACATTATACAAGCAGGCCGGGCGACGCCAATTTTTCGCCACGCAGGTTGTGGGCTACAGCATAATTTTATGGATTTTTATTATCGCTGTGACCTTCGATCATATACATTATATTATCTATGGTCGTGATAACACCATATACAGAGCCCACAACCAACGCGACATTTTTTTGGCGTCCACTCTTATCACTGTACTCAGCAATCTAGTTTATAATTTTTTTTTAACAATCTGTGCGTATGGTATACCGCTGCGGGCGATAACACGACAAATGGCGGGGACGGAAACCGATACCGCGGGCGCCGCGAGCGCGAGGTCGGGGAAGAGCGCGCGGCGCAAAATCTCTCGATGGTCTTTGCGCGCGTGTGACCCGAAACAGATCGCTTTGACAGTATAATATTTCGCACGTACGAATCGTCCTCGTCGCGCGGGACCCGCAACGACAATATCGCTTTTCCGCCGCGGCTCTCGTTGGGCATTCCACACACGAATGGACACGTGTCGCGTGATATGTCACGTCGCGGGTGTACAGCGACACCCGCCGTGCGCGCAAGTGTTGTGCGTTCGTACAGGGCGTATCTCGTGTCGTCGCCAAGTACGAATTATGCCGCCTTGTATGCGACGCGGGGCCGACGGTGTATGCGGTTCATGAAATTGTCCCTTTCGGTGGTGTGGCGGCTGGGGGGGGGGGGGGGGTGTTTGCGGAGAGATGACTTCGCCCACTTATAATGTCAGTCGACCTTTTGCCGTGGACTATATATATATATATTTATATATAATAAGTTAATGCCTTTAAACACAAGCTATACGTATAATATGTGTATTTTAGTTGCACGTACGTATATATTGTATTTTAAGAAACCACGGCTACATACATTGAACAAATATCGAATTTAATATTTAAAAATCAACAAATTCTATTACAACAAAAATTTAAAAGTAGTTTTTTTTAACTTATACCTACACTTTATATCGAATCGAATTCAGTTAAAAAACGAACATAATATCATGATATTTATATAAGACATTGTTTGCAATTATTAATGAAATATTTAAAATACAATTTGTGTATGTACAAAAGTTAAGTGAGTCGTGTCATGCACTCATTTATTATCAACTCTTCTTATAATGTTATTACTATAAATTATATAAAACAACACTGTTAGATACACTTTTAAGTCTGTTAGTGTGGTGCATTCACGTCGAATGAAATGAAACGAGAAATAACAATAAGGGAAGTCAAATCGTAAACGAAAACAATTTTTCCCACATTAACCAAAGAAAATTATATTTTGCAATATTAGACATATGCACACATTGTAAACAATTTATTGATACTTAATGATACCAATATTTTCATGAAAATGATTTTATTTTTACAAACATAATATGTTTATGTAGTTCAGAAAAACTTCATTTTTTTCGTGAATCCATAATAGACAAATATTTAATTTTATTCACATACTCCAATTTTAACTGCTTATTTATATTTCATTCTTCTCACTTAAATTTAAAATACTGATTTTGTTTTTGTTTTTTGGGGCTTTACCTCGAAACACTCCTTACCACGACATATATAATCTATATATATAAATATTTGTATTATATATATGCTCAATTGGTGACGGGAATCGCATATGTCGGTGGCATGACGAAGACATATTACGTTCGCAGTGTCCAAAGTCTTACAAATCGCAATGTAGTGGGCGATCTGTATAGTGTAAATTTTTTTTTTTTAAAACGTTCGTTAGTCGAATTGTAGACGGTTCATTATAATTAACTGTCCATGACCGGCACGGCCGCGACCGTTCAGTTAAAATGGTTATTAATGGTTTTCATTAAAATAACTGAACTAGCGTTCAGTTCAAGTGCGACGATTTATCGTTTGGTTTCAAATTTAATGATAATAGATACACCACCATCCAGCAAAACAAGACGGTACTCAGACGGTTTTTTTATAATAATATGTTGGACGGCGCATTGTATAGGCAAATGAGGTACAATTTAATACCACTGTGTCGAAGAATAAAATCTTAAAACATACTATTATGCAATGCTGTATTGTTGTATAAAATAGTTTCAATATGTATTTAAAACAATATTTAAATATATTTTTTAAAAGTGTTTAAAGTTCCTTCCAAATATTGATTGGGTTGATGTATTTAAAATACTTTTTAAAGAATATGTGTAAAAAAAAACTTTCAATTTTGAGTTAAGTATATAATATTATATAAGTTATTTTTAGTTTCTGTGCAAAACAATGAATGTATTGATTTTATAATGTTGTATGTTTTTTTGTTATGTCTGCCATTACGTTTTAGGGCAGTAAAAGTGTTTCGATTTACATCTTCATCAGTATCTTTTCCGGTAGGAAAGTGAATCTAATTGGTACTTTAAAGGGGCCAAGAATAAAAACTTCTCCATAGTTTTTAAACGCGTCGAGAAAAACAACAAAAAAATTAAGGAAAAAATACAAATTTTTAAGTAATGCCAATTTTTGACAAAATTGATTTTGTTTTTTTGTGTAGCACCAAAATAATCACAGAAGATATATAAAATTTTAACAAAATGTTTATATAAGCAATTTCTATACTCAATAAAATTTTCAATATGTTTTGACTTTTTTTGAGCTATTTATAGGCATAATCAGTTTTTTAGTTTTTTTTTTTATTATTATCAATAAAATTTTTTTCAATTGGTTAAAAAACTTGAAAATTTAATACAAGATTTTTCATAACTTATTGTAAGTGAAAATTGAAAAAAAATTGAGTGTAAGTCTCCAATAGTTTTTTATAAGTATCTAAAGTTAAAATATCTACAAAACATGTAAAAATTACGAAAATTTGCAATTTTTTTAATTAGGAAATTCATAAAAATTTTTCTATTTAAATCTAAGATTCGAAAATTTAATACAAGATTCTCTATAAGTTTTTCTACCTTTCTAAAAAAGAAAATATTTATTGGAAAATCAAACTAATTTTTTATGAGCGTTTGAAATTAAACATTGTATAATCACCTGTTTTCTCCGGGAACGATTTTATTATTTTAATGTAATTCAAAAAGGAATGACCGTAGACATTTGAAAATTATACCAAATGTTTAAATCATCATTTTCTATACATCAAAAAATTTAAAAATATTTTGACAATTTTTAAACTAATTGTAGGTAAAAAAAAATCGTTGGGTAAAATTTCTTGAAAATTAAATACAAGATTCCTTATAAGTTGTTAAAAGATCAGATTAAAAATAATAATAATAATATATAGGCACATATTTTTTTTTATAAGCATATAAAATTCAAATTTTGACCGAAATTCATCATCGAACATTTGTAAATTATTTTGTAGTTATAAATTTATAAAATGTTCAGTTTTTATAACTAAGAACTGAAAATTCAATACAAAATTTTTTGAAAGTTGTTCTAAATGCAGTTTTGAATTTTTTGAGATACAAATACACACTTTTTTTTTATAAGCATTTAAAATTCAAATTTTGACCAAATTCATCAAAATCTCGAATATTTGCAAATTATTTCGTAGTTAAAAATGTATAAAATTATCAGTTTTTATAGCTAAGGATTGAAATTTTAAAACAAGGTTTTTCAAAAGTATTTAATAGTATAATCAAAAAATTAAAAAAATAATTTTTTTATAGACATTTAAGTTAAAATTTGGATGAAATTAGATATTTCGATGAAGAATAACGATGTTATTTATTTCGTTGTAATTTAAAAATATTTTTTGTGTGTTCTTGAAACTCTTAAAGTATATTATTATATACTATACACTCAATTAATTTTTCAAATGCAATGTTTTTTGTAAAAATAAATTTAACATATTGTATTATTAAATTGTATTAAATTGTATCATTAATAGTAATAAAATTAATTATTTTAATAGCAATAAATCTTAAAATAGGTACACTTAGTTATGTAGGTTGGCCAACTTGGATAACGTTTGTTCGTGTTCATGTCCATTGAGATGTAACTACAAAATACCAATTCACGTATATTTAGATAAATATAATAGTAACGAAATAAAAGTGTATGGAAAGTAAACGATCGACTAAATGATCGAAAACTGGCAAGTTTTAAGTTGTGAAAATTCAAGCAGCCTAGTGTAATGAGCGATGAGTGAAGTAATTATACAAATGTATGACAACATAGGCGTGTCTTTATGATTATAATATATAAATTGAAACGGCCATAGTTTAAGAATAATCAGATTAATAATTAATTAGTAAGTAGTTATTATAAAAATAATTGTAGGACTCGTTGTTATTTTTTTATATACGGATGATTGTTGTTTTCCCTATATTATTAGTACCTAATTAATATTATGATAATATAATTTTTATCTACAAAAGTATAAATAATAAGAACCAGTGCATTTCGTAATTTTATTTGCTCGTAGGATTTTTCATATTCTACGAACCTATAACTATATAAACGGTATCAGACGAAATATTCGTTTAGATAAAATAAAAATTCAAATTAACTCAACTGGAAACGTTAAAAAAATTATAAGTCAAAACCACTGTTAACAAAGAGGCCAAATAAGTTAATGTTAAGTAAACTAAGACATCAGACCGGTAATTAAGTTGAGTCGATATCAAACTTAACTTTTAACTCGAATTAATATTTTAAGTTCAAATTTGGAAGAAATCAGATATTTAAATAAAGAATAACGATGTTATTTATTTCGTTGTGATTTTAAAATATTTTTGAGAGTTCTTGAAACTTTTAAAGTGTATTATTATATTTTATACATTTGATTAAATTTTCTAATGCAATGTTTTCTGCAAAAATTAATTCAACCTGCTGTGTTATTAATAGTAAAATTAATTATTTTAATAGCAATAATATCATAAAATACACTTAGTTATGTAGGCTGATAGACCGTCTTCGTTTAGAATCGTTTTTCGTATATAATAGTTTTATACCATTGAATTCAAATTTAACAATTTCATAACATTGACCCCACACGACACTCACTGTACAGCAAAGCGGTATCTATTTATCGACCTTTTTAATTTTTTTTTATGTATGAATAAAAAATTGGCGAAACTTATCTAACAATGATAAATTTTTCAGATGTGTTCAAAAAAATTGAAAAAAGGGAGGGAAACAACAATCCAGGTTTTCATCCATTTTTTAAATTTGAACACTTCACTTACATTGTGTTGTCGTGTTTACAATATAAAAAAATACGCTAAGATAAGTACATGATCATTTTGTGTTTAATTAAAATACTATTTATGTATATGAATTTAAAATTTTAGTATTAAAGAAGTGTTTGATACTAATAAAAGTTTATAAACACTTTTACTCAAATACTTTACAACACTGATATTACATTGTAGCAATTTTCCGTTTCAGTTAAAATGTTTACGTTATAATATTTTTATGTCATGTCAAAGTTTGGAGTTTTGTCAATTTTTGGTTTTAAGTCACCTTAAGAAAATAATCAAAGAATGTCAATTTAAAAATTCATGAACCATGTAATCGCTGACTGATATCTAGCTGTCTAAATGTAGATTAAGTCCAGTAATTTAATTGAAATTATCCATAATATTAATTTGGTGATCTCTGAGCGGTCGTAGATAATTAACTAATGGAATAAAATCTGCGATTCAACTGCTTAGAGTTTTAGAGAAATAAATTTAATTTTATATTTTGTAAAAACTGTGGTTTACATATTTTAAAACAAGGAGTTGATTTGCATATACGCAATCTGGTGCATTGTAAATATTTACATAAAATAATATTTTCAAAATAAATGGAGACATTGTATAGTTTTTAATTATATCAAAATATTCGTTCCACGACAATTAAATATGAAAAAAACGCCACCCAAGATATATCATATATGTAAAGAAACACTAGATTCTCCGTGTGGGTGTAAACCACTCAAAAAGTTTGTTGAAACATCATCGTGTGGCAGACTCATCACCATGCATACACGACGGTATAATATAATAATGTGGTCGGCGTTCCATTTCATGTATAACATTATGCGAAATAAGACTGCGGACGACGGAAGAGGAGAAAGAGACGGGGCAGAGAGAGTGCTAGAGATAGAGAGAATTGGCGTGGGCGGTGGGAGAACACTTTCGGTTTGCCATTACACACCAAAAGAGCGCCGACGACCCATTCGGAGCGGCAGTTTTTTTACACTCTTCTTTTACTCATTCATTTTCGCGTTATCGACTCTTGTAGTGCGATTCCATCGCGAATGGAATTCGTTCTGATTTATGATGTCAAAAAACGCGTTGCACACACACTGAACACCGCCACCGCACATTGTAGATTAACCTACATTCGATAAATGTTTAACCACGGCTACGTTTTGAGAATCAAGAGTATAATATATATTACGCATGCATATATATATAGGTATATTGTATAATAATATGTATACAATATACGTTTGCCAGTAGCGTGTTTAAGAGGAGGGCTATCGCCTCTACCCATTGACTGACGACCGTGTTAAAACTTTATATATATATATATATATATATATATTACAACGAATCACGCGGTTTTGAAATTGGTAGATTTAATATTGCCTATTATGTTAAATTGATGTCATGATGATCAATTCCTAAATATTGATAAATCGATACTGGATAAAAAAATAATATATGAAATATTATGTCCATAATGATAATGACTATGCTGAACTAGGTACATATTTCGATGTGTGATGGCTAAAGCAAACAATATTGAGCGTTGGAATCTTGGAACCTCATTCCCAATCGCTTGATTATACGTGTGACTGTGTTGTTTTATTATTTTAGTCTTGAAAACGATTCAAAATCGTGATTTGGATTTAGTGTTGTATATTTGCAAAAATAAATATCCTACATATTCCATTTTATTTAATAATAAAATTAAAATTAAAGGGCAGACCGTTTAAGAATTAATTACGTTTGTAGTATAAATATCAATTAAAAATTTCGTTATTTACTTTTTTTTATTAGTGACTTTTTATCGAACAAGCATTGTTCGACAAAATATTACACTACGACATTAAACCTTTATTTATTTACTTGTTAGTGTTTGTTTTAGTTTAACTGTTGGTTCATATTGTATACTTTATTATTATAATTACTAATGTTCGTTGAGTATTAATAGTTAAATATATGTATACAAATAAATATCATTTCCATCCATTCATATTCTGTTATGTTTCCAAAATATTATACACAAGCAAACAGCTTCGTACAGTGTTGCGTGCCTGTGCATTGTATCTAATAATTTCAATAGATTTCATATTAAATATATTATATTATGTCATAATAATTAGTCAACAAATAAAGATACATTGGTATTAAACTGCGTCTTATGTTTAGTAAAATGTCGTACGTACCTAACTCCTAATAAATACGGATACATACGTATTTACTTTTCATTATTACGAAGTGATATTGTCATATACGCATTGCCTGTGTTAGTTCAGTCGGTTTAAATTAACCCTAACCTGAACCATGGCTCTGATCTGTTAAACTTAACTGGACATTATTTCTATGCGCGAATTCCTTGTTATTAACGAGTTTCCACATTACAAACGGTTTTTTCTTTGGTCCTTTTCGTTCAAGCCAATCTCCTTTCTTTACTCGTCGGATTTGCATCCTTCACCCAACACTGCCACACGACCACATAAGTTTTCCTCACCATTATAAGCGTCTTGTTCAAATGCAAATACGTCGTCCTGTCCCGTTTGCGACCCGTCCAAAATATCCAATTGTTGTGTCCGTTCCGTCACACACACACACACACACACACACACATATAAGAGCAAGTTGTCTCTGTGTCATTCGTTACCTTCGAGAACGTGATATTTTGATATTTGTCCTTTCCAATTCATATACTACGCCATCACCAGAAAATACTATGCGAATTGGTTCTTTTTTATTTTTTGTACCAATCTCGCAACATTGTTCGTAACATTTATATCTACATCGTGCTTCCATTCTTCTTCGCGTGTTCTTTTTAATATTGCATATCCAACAATTCACTGTGCAGGAAGTAAAATGTACCTATACTTATACCTATATACATTTGATAAAAAAAAAAAAAACTTTATTGGAATTTAAATTATTTAACGCGCTTGTATTATCGTGTTTTTATGCTACCTTTTGGGTTTAATCATATACAAGTTTCGACTAAAAACATTTTTATTGTGTATTTGTGTCTGTTAACATTTAAATTGGAAACCGTTTGCTTAAAGGAATGAAAAACGTTTTGTTTTTAAATTTTCAAATGAAATCATGTATCGTGATATTATCATCACAAAATAATAAGGCGGATTAAGTAATTAATTGCATAAATTATATA
Source organism: Pentalonia nigronervosa (assembly GCA_014851325.1). NCBI lineage: Eukaryota > Metazoa > Arthropoda > Insecta > Hemiptera > Aphididae > Pentalonia > Pentalonia nigronervosa. The sequence goes on along the minus strand of JACXSJ010002049.1, from coordinate 48,267 downwards.
TTTACATTTTATAAAACACGCATACAGTTATTTCAAAATACCTCAATAAACCAAAACATACGATATTATAATATTATAGTGGCGTATGCCAATCTAATATTTTATTTTGATTTATTTCTACAAATTTAAAAATAAATAAAATATCATACAATTTAAAACAATAATTAAATTTTCTAATAGAACCGTGACGTATAAAATGAACGATATTTAATTACTGATATAATATATAATATAAAATTCAAAAATGTATTTTTAGTCATTCAGATTCTACTATATGATTGAATTGCATTTGGTCAATTTATATATTCTGATTTCTAATAATACAACATATGAAATAGCAAATATTGACCGAACACACAAAGTCATTTCAGTAGCAAATCCTTCAGGAACTCAAAACCTGAATTTATATAAAAGTTTTGAATTTGAAGAATAATATATATGTACAATAATAATAATTTCAATAATATTCAACCATTAAATTACATTTTTAATTTAATATTTTGTATTAATTTTGTACCAAATACTTATTTTTACTTAATAATAGTTATATGTTTTTATTTAAAGTAAGTTTATTGGTTTAATATTGAAAATATCACTATAGGATTAATGAAATACATTTTTCATAATTTAAAATGATTATTATTATGATGATAAATTGATTTGAAAACGGTTGAGATAGTAAAATGAAATTTGTATGTATATATTATTAAAACATGAAATGAGATTATGTGAAATAGCAATTAAATTACTTAAGGTAAAATAAAATATGATATTATAAAATTAAACAAAAGGCGTTGAAGGGGTTTTGTAAAAAAATGACTAATGATCTTTAAAAAGTTGCTTACACCGTACACTGCTCTATATCCTATGAACAATTGCTGTTGTTGATTAATTGTTAGCAGAACGTTGTATTCTATATACATCAACCTCTACAAAATTATAAAGAATTCAGGTAAAGAAATATTCAAATTATAAAATCACAGACAAAATCAACAAAAACAAATATTGTTGAAAGCTTTTTTAAGATTATCCTACTTCCAAAAAAATAATTGATGACTTATACCTTCATTAATAAAAATTCATAATTTTGTTTTAAATAATCCATATAAAATATATTGTGCCTATTTAATTGATAGTTTTAATAAATTGCATTGTTATTTATATTTCAAATTGTATATTAAATTTTGTATACAGTTATAAATTATAAATATATTCTATTTTATAATAGTTCATTATTTTGGTTTTTTTTTTCAGAAAATTCTTCCTTTATATTTCTTTAAAAAGTAAAAATATCTATTACATATATCATAAAAAATATGTTGAAGTAGATACAAGTGTCGTGTTACTAAGAATACAAAGGTTAATGTAGTTAACTTTTGTTTAGATAATATTTACTTGTTTATGAAATAGTTAACATAAAAAAAAAATTACTATAAAAATTATGGAGATAATATTAGCTTCATAAATTATATTTTTTCATTTACTTTTTTAATATACAATTTACATGATATGTTACATAATATTTATACAGTTTTAAGTTATAAAAGTACACGTGGAATGACATTTTAAGTGGACATATTATTATTTAATTGATTATTTTGTAAAAATGCGAACTTCAGAAATTTAAATTAACACTTAAATAAATAAATTAACGTTATTTGATAACGATAAAATGTTTATCAATATTTATTAATTCAAAAACAAATACGTTTTATAATTATCATTTATACGTATTGAAATATCAAATCGAGAGTAGGTGGTACATTATACAATATTATATTTTATAAAGTTAAAGTTACATTTAAAATAATAATGCACTAAAGTTTTTCAATTTAGATATGTCTTGTGTATACGTGCATATACGATTGAATCCGACATATCTCATTAAAATTTAATAGATATTTTAAGCTACCATTTAATTTATAAATAATTAAAAAAGAAAATATAATTTCAGTTTACCACTGTATTTAAAACAAAAAATTGAAACTAATTACTTTTCTTCACTGTATTCGTTAAATAATATGTGTAAGTACAATTTAAAAAAATAAATCGAATATAAAATTATTTAAGTCAAACTTATAGTCAATGTATAGTTATTTTTAAAATATTTTAAACAAATATTATTAATGATATTTTCAGAATATTATTTATATTATTTATTTTTAACTTAAACCTATAGTGTTTTTAAAACAATATCAATTCACTCACTCAATGTCAATAAATCCATCAATACTATATTGAAAACGATACGAAATCAAAAAATGAATTTAAATGTTGACATGTCATTTCAGATTCAATAAAAACATAAACTATACCACACAGTTAAGTTTATATTTGATAACTGATAGTATAGTACGATAAAATCGTAGTAACCTGCTTACTATTGTCAGAGTAAAGAGTCATGTTTTGAGAGACACGTAAAATGTTCATATTTGTTGAATTATTCGACAGAATTATATAAGTCATTGACACACGTTATATTATACTACGTACTTATGTCAATAAAACTTATTATTATTATTCTTCATCAAGACTTCAAGCAAAAAAGCAAAACTACGTTTTTAGTCAATATTATTATACATCAATATATCTTAAACCACACATTTGTGCATGCAATTGTATTAGGACTAAAATTACACAAATAAAATATATAGTCTATTGACATAATACGAGTATCTACAATAACTATTTTTTGATGTATTCTATAATCGAAATAGGCACCAACACGTTTTGTATTCACATAAAAAAAATTTAATCTAAGTTCCGGGGCTTTAAAATATTTGAAATTATTTTGTACTATATTATATTAATAATAAAGCAACCGTGTTGGTTTCTATCAATCTATTACAACGAATTTATTTTTTAGATATTCTGAACTACAGAATCTTTCTACCGGCATACGTTATATTCCATCTGTATGCACTGGATACTCTAAATTGGACACCAGCCCACATAATCCCTAAGGAGTAATTGATCTTCAGGCTCATTTCACCATTTTACCTTCTGTTGTGTTATGAATTTATTCATTTTTTTTTCATAACATTTTGAATTATATGAACTTGGATAGAGTCGTAAACGGCCACGAAACTCAATTTACATAATGTTGTCTTTCTTTTTGTAAAGTATACTACGTCACGACAAGATTTTGTATAAAACTGAGTTTTTTTAATATATTTACCTATACTATAAAATATACGGAATGGTACGGTTTGTTTTTTTATTTGATTTTAACAACAACGTCATAATAAAATAATTTCATATTTTAGAGTGATAATTCCAGAAATAAGATTTTAAATAGATTTTAATTAATTTGTGTATATATCATTTTAAAATTTTAATTTGTGATTACTGATTAGGTAAATTTAAATGACATATTTTGTTTTTCGAGAAGTCTGCATAATTGTTATTAATTTTAATGCGATTAGTGTATCGTATCACTCGGCGAATAATAGTATCATAAGTATATTTGTTTGGTGTTAATAAAACCGATATTATTATTTATATTTTTAAATTTTTACCGTAAATAGCGTAAGTAAAATAATAGAATTTTTCAAAATTCCAAAGGATAGTAAAATATTTTTTTCAATGGAAACAATCTCATTTAATTTATTTTGAAATGGGTTTTTTATTTTAGATTTTAGTTTTCTTTTAGACATAATTAATATTTAGAAAAGCACGTGATAAATTTAACATTAAGTTTATTTACACTAACTACAAACATGTTAGTGAGAGTGTGTAAGTTATTAGCTTGAATAATTTTGATGATGTTGGGTTTTTAGATTAAAAATATAGAGAAGTTTCAAAATTTTGTTTTATTTTAGAACACATATTTTGAGTGTAGAAATGTTCTGAAAGTTTCAATATTGTAGGTATACTTTAGACTATAAATTAGGCGTAGATTCTTCTTAATATTTTAACATTGTAATGTTTTTGATTGAAAAAATAATTTGTGAAAAGGACTAAAATAAATTGTAATACTGTTATCGGTTCACTGTTTATCGACTTTTGTTAAAAAAATCAATTTATAGATAGATAAAGGATTATAATCAAATATTTATGAATTTATGATTATTCTATTCTATTATAATAAAATAATAATCATTTATGTAACTCCATGCAGTCTTAAAAGTATTAAACATGTTTAGTTTTTATATAATAGGTACAACATGATTTTAATACATATTGTGCGATAATATCATTTTTTGTGAAATATATATTTTATCAAACCGTAATGATGTATGCAAACATAATACGTATATATTATTAATAACTTATGAGGTCTACATAGGTTCTTAAATATTCAAAATAACTAACCTGTATCCGTAGAATCTTCTGTAATGGCTCGCTGAATTCGGCGATCAGTTTTTTCTTGTTGATCTAAGTATCCGGCATTTAGCACTAATGACGTCCCATCGTTTTGATCAGATTCTATTCGATTGTTGGTAATTTCTATGTCATATTCACTAGAAATTATACTTATTTATAACACAGTAGTTACGAACACTGCAATGTAATTTTTTTTAATTATTGCGTCTACATAATACACTCAAAACTAATAAAATTAATGTTGTGGATTATATTTTTAAATGTTAGCGAATTTTGTTTATTTTTTTGTATATCTTTGTTTACAATTTAAAAATACCTATTTTCTAAACAATTATAGATATTAAGTAGGGTGATACTTAATAAATTATAATGGCTATGAGTAGCTATGATATTTTTCATAAAAATACTATACATATATATATTTTGACATGTTTGTTAGTTGTTAAATATAACTAAAAATCATAATTGTATTAAATATAATTTAAAGGCTATATTATATCAGTCTTATTTCTAAAATATTAAATAATTTCGAATAAAAATCTTACCAGCTTTGCTGTCGTTCGCATATTTCATCATCAGATATATTAACCATTTCTGTTTTCAATTTATTTTTTTCATTTTTGATTCGCATAAGTTGCTTAACTGTATTTTCCAGTTTGAAATTTATAGAAGCATCACAACTAGTTGTCTCAGTTCGCGACTGTCGACGCTTACGTTTCCTGATAATTGAACGGATCCGTTGAAAACTTCTTTCCAGTTTAGAGCCATCCCCAACTTCCTGTAAGATATATAAATATTACATTAATATCCTGAATTACAGCACAATGACAAGCATTCAGACATTTTGTAATAATTTAAAATGTATTATTTGTTCCAGTTCATCCATTATAAATTATTATCATACATTTAAAAGAAAAATAATTTGTCGTGAATGTTTTTTTGTATTATTATATTATATTTATTGAAATTGCAAAAATAGTTTTTTAAATGTTAATATATATTATTATTATAAAGATAAGTTATAACAAAATAATTTGATTTGTATATAATGTAAATTTTTTAATTATTATATTCTGACTATTCTGATTATTATAATTTTTTTCTGCGATGTATACTATTCTATTAATTAGATTAAAATTTTTATTTATAAATAATAAGTATTGTCGTTATAAATTATTATATGAATACTATATTATGTATATCATAAATTTTAATGCATTTTGTATATAACTATATTACGTACAGTTAAAAAATCTCAAAAAGTGTTAGTCAATAAATTATTTGACAAGTTATTAATGTTTAAATTACATTAAAACTAATTTGTGCAAATTACTTCAGTATTAATGTTTTTTTAAATACATAATCCAATAAAATTTATAATTTTTGTATCAAAAACTTGAACATTTTATTTTATAGTTACTTTTATCATATTTATTGCATTATTTTAATAATGATAAATATCTTTAATCATAAGTAGTTTTTACGAGTAATTCTATACGTAAAAAAAACAGAGAAAATCACTCCCCAGAAGGTTTCGACTTTCGAGTGTACTTGGCATTTAATAGGTCACTGTAATGGATATGTTAAATTTAAATTCAATGATGAATAATTACACATAGAAAACGATTCTGAACGGAAACGACTTGTCAACCTCTATTTCAAAGGATACTATTATATGTTTATAATATTATTATTAATTTATTTTCCTATTTGTAATACGGTAGGTTAAGTTTCAAAGGTTTAAAGTTTTGCCGTTTAACTAATTATTGACAAAAACATTGCATATATTATAATATAATCATAATTAAAATGTAATGTTATATATTATATGTACAAACTTATATCGATAGCGACTCGTCGATACGACTTACTGTAAACCAGTATAAATAGGTTCATCATTCGTGGTTCATGAAAATTATTACCGCGTATAGAAACATACGTATAGGTACACCATTTAATTTTCTACAAATAATATTTTTTGATTTTTAACTAAATAACTAAAATCTTTAATTTTTATTTAAATGCCCAATATCACCAAAAATTGTGTTAAAAATGACTAAAAAAGTTGTGCAAATTAATTTTTGATATCTTTTAATTTCTATAAGAAATACCTTGATTGAATTAAAACATTTTTTAACTCAAGAAAAATGATTGATTTCTAAAACTCAAAAAAAAAAAAAAATTAAAATTGTCAATTGTAAATAACACAAAATTTGCCAAAATATTTTGAAAAAAAAATGTAGTTCAGAAAATGATAATTTAAATATTTATTGAACAATTTAAGTATGTACAGTTATTCATTTTTAAAATACAACAATAAAATTAAATCAATTTTTTCGAAAACTAATGATTTTATTAATTCTCTTAAACATTTTTTTTTTTATTAGGAGAACAGATGTATTGATTTCCTCAGTACAGGTAGTTTTAAAAAAACGTATCGATTTGTGAAGCAGTTTTATTGGGAAAGTATAAAGAAAATATTGACTTACCAAATAAAAATTATACATTATAATTTCAACAACCATTTTTGAATTGATATAGGCACTATTATAATAATTATTAATAAAAATATTAAAGGATTACTGTTTTATTTTATTTATATTGTTAGATATACTATAATATAAATGATCTAAAATACCAACTTTTAATGTTTCTGGTTTTCTTATTTTTGATTGTTGGATAATCTAACATAAAGAATGATTCGTAAGCTGTCTAGCAATTGTTCTAAACTAATTTTCCGACTTTTTTTAGTTTTTCCTGATTATTTTGAAAAGTACTGGGAATAAATATTCTCATACAATTCCAATTCCCAATACATTTATCGGTGTGCTCAGAATCTAAAATGAGCTATAACACTTTGTAATAAACCTGTGGACTTCACTTAGAATTGTTTTTCGAATGCGATGATTTATCATTGCTTTCAAATGTCTAATAAAATATATCTCTTTACTGTGCCGAATTCAACCAATCAAGCATCAGATATTTATAAAACAAAATATAAAAAATGTAATTAAAATAGGAATTTTGAAGTTTTCTTCAAATCTTTATTATACGTTCATTGGTTAATTTTTTAAAAAGTAAAAAATATTCGGAATGGACTAGTTTGTTTAAAAAACAAAGTGTAAAAGTGAGGAATTGTACTTTACTCAGAATATTATGAATATTTCACATAAACTAAATCTGTGAAATTTAGTTGTTTTAGAATTTAGTTTTTTTTTTTTAAATATTTATTTATAAAATAGTCCGTGTATAATATGTTTTAGAATCTAAAACATAGGTAGTCATATAATACTATAGTTCGTGTATATGTATTAGATTTAGATGGTGCAAATTTCTGGGAAAATTTTCAATATTTTTACAGAATTAAAAATGTTCTGAACCTAAAGAATATACCCATACCATGGTTGTTGGAAAACGAACTTTCCGTAATAAGTGATTTTTCTAAGACTTAAAACTCAAGCTTATACGAAACGATAAAAAATACTAAACATAAATTTCGGTCTGAGGGGTTATGGAATACACTGTACAGTTAAATGGGGCTATCATTTGTTTAGTAATTTTTTTAGTTGGAATAAATATGGAACTCCTTAAAAACAGATGAGATATGAGCAATTAAAAGGGCACTGAAGTGTACCATACAAATTCATTCTTGGTTTTATAGAATTAAATTATCGTGGTTTTAAAATCTTTTATTTATACATTTTAACGTTATTCAAATATTAAACATAAAAAACGAATACAATATTTTACACTTTAAGGATTTTACAATTACGTGTCCATTGCAATACAATACGTTTGTATTACGCAAATGCACTATTATGTTACCAACAAATATTTAACCAAATTGAAATTTTTTTTTACTTTTTTTTTATATTTTTCAGCAATATTAAATTACCTTTATTATTTATTCAAACAATTAAAAAAAAAAAACACATTCTGACCACACCTTAGAATTAAAGTATAAAATATTATTTTATAATAAAAAGTTTGTTCAATTAATAATATTATATTACATATATTGTACTTTTCTCCAAAATATAAATATATATTTAAAGCTAAGTTTAATGGTTGTAAATAGTTTTGATTATGCTTTTTATCGATGATTTTTTTTTAGATGTTTTAAATTATAGATAATTATATAATTATGTAATGGGTATTCAAATTTTAACGAATAACGATAAAATATGTATAAATTAATTAATATTCATATTACTAAAATATAATTTATAGTACATAATCAGCTAATCGTTTAATTTATTAATACTAATAAGTAATATTTATATATTTTGAATAATTTCAAATACATAATTTTTATTTGTTTATTATTCATTTACTTATATATTATTCAAAACTTCAAGATACACATTTTTTAACTGTTGAATTAATTATTTGAAATTTAGTGTTTAACATAACAAATAATTATTTAATAATATGTAATAAAATGTATTGTTATAAATTAAGAAATAACATTCACCAAACTTAATACAAATTGTATTCTTTTCCTGTTGTAGTCAGCGTGTGAAAAATACCAACGTTTATATTATTTTTAATTATTTTGGTACAATAAACGGGTATGTTATATTTATAGATCTATATATATAAGTGCATTTTGACATGCATGATTTAATTAAAGAAGTCACTAAATAGCAACACTTTTAGCCCAAACCTAATTTAAATTATCAAAATGATTATAATAATTATACCCTTATATTAGTTTTTTTTGCTATTGTATATGTTACCTGTATATTATAATATAAAAAGTATATATTAATGTATCCAAGCTGTTTTTTTTATATATTTCTGTGGTTGAGTATACAGTTTTTTTGCGTAATGATATAGTGTCATTTTTATTTATGTGAGCATACATTTAAGGGTTATGACAGGTTGTTTTTTTATAACGGTTAGTCATGATCAACGGATTTCTGTTAAATGCTACTCATCTAGGACATGATAGAAACAATGATTGTTAGGAGGGATCTTTGAACTTAAATATCCCGTGATATATATTTGAGCCTGATATAGCATAATTATTTTTAACTAAACAAATCAAAAAAAAAAATATGTTTTATGAAATTAAAAGCATTGTTTGGTTAAAATATTCTATGTTATTAAAAATTAATTAAAGTATTTTTTTTATAAAATAGGGGGCTTTACCACTATTCTCTTTGCTTACCAACTCTCTGGGGGTCAAAACCCCGTAGGCCTAAGCTGAATCCTCTTTCCTAGGGATCTTTATTCCAATTGCATCTTGACATTTAAATTATTTAAAAATAAAATATATGGAAGATAAAATATACAATTTAAATGATAAAGAGTATTATAAGTACCTATTTAATTAATAATAATTATTATTTATTTATTTTTTGGTTGCGTGGTAATTATTATGTGAAAGATGTAAAGAAAACTTTTTATACAAAACAGGGTAATATTTCTTTTTTAATAACTTACATATGGATTATTTTAAAACTGTAATTAAAATAAGATTTGTTGTGAATGCATTATCAAAAAAAAATAATTAAAATATTAAAAGTACAATACAGTTATTAATAATTTATTATTCGAATAAAACCTAATTATTGGATTGCTTGTAAAGTATAAGCTGATATTAATTATACTCAGAAGCTGTGAATTATGTAGTACATGTTTGAAGATTATATTAGAGCATTACAAAATAGCGTAAAGAAATTTACAATTCATAGACATTTGTTGTATTCAACTTTTTGATTAGTATATGATACTCCTAAAAAAGTGCAAAACATCTTATTATTTTGAATTTGTGTTATATGTGCGCGCTGAAAAATAATTCAAATGGCAATCATTATTCAGTAAATTAAATTTTGTGCGAATAAAATAAAGATATTGTAAAACTGTACCCCATATTAGGTGTGCTCGAGTGTCAAAGCGTGTCGAGTTTTAAAAACAAACGTGATGTTAAAATTTTTTTTATTCTCAAAATTAAAATAGTTTTTAATTTTATTTTGCTGTTTTCATTGCGAGAACGTTTAGTTCATTTTTGGTGTAAGTTAAAAGGCAATTGTGTACCTATACAGCAAAACGTGTAGAAAAGCCAAAGAAAAACATGTATATTGTTCGTCCATATACCTCATGATCTACAAGAGATACAATTGTATCTTTTGGGATATTTGACAAAGAAATTGAGGACCTTCTTGAAGAATTTTGAGCTCTACACTTTTGGCAAACGTTACTGATTACTCTAACATGATGGGCCCATCTTTCTCTGTAATGAGCCATTTCTTCGTCTACTTCTTGTTGACCTTGCTAAATTATATGCAACGACATAGGTTGTTTTATTGTTTTATGTATAAAATTCGATATCTTACCTCTTTTTTTGATTTTAACTCTTCAGAATTGAAACTGTTGAGTAACAACGCCAAAAACAAATTAAGAACCATAAAGTTACCCATCACCAGTGCGGGTAAAAATATTGCGAAGCATATACCGAAACCCTAAAGAAAGCCATTAAAAGTAATTTTAGCCTTATACTTTTTATATTATGTCTTTAAGTAAATAATCCCCAGAGAAGTTCAAGTATAAAGCTTAAACAAAAAACTACCTTGATGTCTATTTTAGATTATTTTATATGTTCACATTATTGTAAATAAAAAATATCAACTTAAAAATAATATTAAACTGTAGTAATTAATGAAATTATTTCTCTGGGGAATTTTCATCAAGATTAATAACATACCTCTTTTTCTTCAGCTTTCATACAATCCCACAATGGTTCAATCCATTCACCGCAAAGAATTCGAAAAATCATCATGAATGAGTGAAAAAAATCTGAAAAATTCCATCTACAAAAGCCACCAAATAAAGCGATTTATTAATGTTTATTTTAATATGAAATTTTTAAGTGTAATACTTGAGTACTTAAATTTAAAAAAAAATTTATCTTAAGTTATTCAGTCCTTTTACAATGTATTTTAAGGCATAATTTGATTCCTTAATTAGCTATAGCTTAATATTAAGGTATTAATTTTAATTCGTATAATTTTTTTCTTGCTGAGTTGTTTTATAATTTATGATAGTAATATAAATAAAGAATATGAAATTTATAGAATATTCTCAAGTATTTACAATGTAATAGAACACACTGTTTGATGAAAAATTTCTTTATTGTATAATTTATTACTAAGACAAATATCTTATCCTTAATGACTTTTAAAATGTCACTGATAACATTGACAAGTGACATAATCATTTTAGCTTTACAATTTTTTATTTAATATTCTAACAACATATTTTAATCTTGTCAAAGTTATAGGACGTTGTCTAAGAAACCACTCAAAATATCACGGTCGTTACAATAATTCAAAAATTTGGCAGAATTAAATATGTTTTGAAAAATTAATTTTTCCATTATAATTATGCTAATTTTATAATTGTAAATAATAATTGTTTTATACTATACGTCGTTAACACATAATACTACAATGCACTCATTGGATTTGAAAACAAATTATATTAAACTATTATTTATATATTTTGTTTAACAAGTATATAATAAATATGTATAAGTAAGTGCAGCAAGTAATTAAAATATATGTATATAATAATAGTTAATTCGTTTTTTCTGACGTAGTAATATAATTTCTACACTATGTCATATGCATTAAATCACATTTAGTTAAATAAAAGCATAAAACTAATGAAGTATGTATTGTAATATGAGTATTTATTACCTCGGTACAGGATCTGGATCAAATTTTTCTGGCATATATTCTTTTGAGAATAATTGCATGCCGATAACGGCAAAAATATATATAATGATGATTAGGACAAATGTAAGGTTACCGAGAGCTCCGATGGTCGATATTATGATGCTCAATAGTACTTTCATGGTAGTCCAAGATTGAGCCAATTTTAAAACTCGAAGCTAATTGAAAAAAATAGAATAACGACTGTGTAATTAATCAAAACGCACTATAATAATGTGTGTAAAACGGTAAATCAGTCAAGTCACCAACGTTCCAGTGGCCGTGCTTCATTTCACCCAATTACGACAAAAGTTAATGTCCCATACCATTGGAAATTTTTCAAACGGATAACAATATTACTTCCCGCTGGTCTCAGTGCCGAATTTATAAAAACCAGATTCTATAGTATTATATCAGTCTGTAACCGTAGGGGGTAGGACCATTGAGCAGAAAGGGTAATGCGACCCACTGAAAATTTTATTCCCTCGAAAATGTGTACACCTGCTGCCCATGCATTTGTTCATATAAGTAATATAAATATAATTTTCAAACTTTGTTTTACAATCATTATTACAAGTTTTACTAATATCATTTAAGTACAGTGATACGTTTTAAGGCGTCCCGTTCTTAACCAGACACGTGCGCATAAATCGTATGCAGTTAAATAAAAAATAGCACTACGGTGACAAAACAATGAACGTCCTAAGCGGTTACAGCGGTATCTTTGGTTATAAGTTATAACCATCTACTGCAGTTTTGGTGAACACGAAACGATACCATAACTGGAAAATGTTTAATGGTTTTTAACCTGCCGGTTTTCGTTTTTGGTCTGACATATTTTAACCCGGCACTTTGCATAATATAACGGTAGGTGGCTTATGTCTTATATAGCTATTTGGAAAACATGGATGCAGTTTATTACACCCTTACCTCGTCCCATTACCGGTATTCGTTTCTCCTAAAAACCCAAACACTACTGCGGATGCAATTTACAGTCTGCCAGGCGCATTCTCGAAACATAACTCATAAGATCATCACTTATAAGGAATACCACAGTTGAATGATATGTACGAGATGGCCAGACAATTACCATTTTCAATAGACAAAAGGCCAGTTTTCCGAGCATATGAAATATCTCGTATATTATATCATATTATATATTGTTGTGAAATATTGGGCAATTCGAGTATTTAGCTATTATTTTTATCAATACGAGACCTTGTAAGTTGTAATAGAAATATACACTTTACTGATAGGAATTTGTGTGATGATTTTTCATGTAATAACATTTAATTTCCTATTATGAAAAGTGCATAATTAATTCATTATAAAACATTAGTAAAAACTTTTTCTCTATATTTTATACGGATGATAAATATTTTATTTTAATTATAATACAATTTTAGTTCATCGCAATATCATGTAACTATAAAGTACATATAATTACAAATTGTTCACTAGAGATAAAAAACTAATTAATTTAATTTACAAAAATAATTGTCCAATTTTCTTTCATTTGATTAATAAAAGAAGCTTAATGCAGTTTGAAAATTCTGTAATTTATATACATTAAAGAATTCGATTTATTGTATAGTACTTTCGAGGTATTACAAAAACATTATGAAGATACGAGGTAATATAATATTGTGATATATTTTGTTCAAATACAAATATTTTTAATACTTTTAATTTTAATTTGTTATATATTTTATTATATAAATAATATTGCACTATGTAGTAGTTTTTACTATAATAAAATAATAAGTATAGTATTGTACACTATACATTGTATTATTAAACAAATAATATCTGATTGCCAACTTCCAAGTTCAACAATCATAAAATAAATAATAATTTCTTAAGATCTTCAGTGATAATTAAATAAAATATAATATTATGTCCTCTATATATTATTATATATAATTTAGTATAGTTCAAGTATCAATATTATTTACCATTCTGAAGAAAATTTAAAGCTTAATATTTTATATAAATATTATTACTTTATTATTTTTTTAGTGTCTGGAATCTAATAAATTAGTTTTTTGCCTCTCCTCAAAAAATCTCTAATTTTGTAGTTGCATGTGGTATTGCAGTCACCATCAAGTGACTGTCAAGATATATTATACATATAAGTTGTAATAACAACTAAAATCAAGAGGTTGAAATGTTAATATTGGTATATAATTATGTTAATACACTCGTCTAATTTATATTTTAAAAGACAATATAGTATTCTTTGTTCAAAACGTTTGTACGTAATTTAAAAAAATTAAAAACAAACGGTTAAGCTACTCTGACATATTTATAACGATATTGTTATGATATATATGCATGTTTGTGAAACTACCCTGTGTTTCTATGGATTTACGAGTCTGTAGATTAATAAAAAAAAAGCAAATAATAATCCCATAGCAAATAAGTGAAACTTTTTTCATCGTTTGTGATACAAGACACTTCTGTTGAACTTTCATTTAATGTCAGTTTAAAAAAAAAATCTGCTCTAAAATTAAACATTTATAAAATGATAAATTTATGATGAGCTTTATAAATATTACATACTAATGTATTCATTGTGTTTAACAATTATTGAATAATAAACAAACATAATCACTAAGTACACTGCAGTTAGTATAATGAATTGTTTTTATCGAAATTTCACATAAATTAATAGTAATGATGAAGTATTATTATTGTCTTATTAATTTAAATAAAAATGTTCTTACCAGTCTCAAACAACGAAGAACTGATAAACCATCGATCATTTCAAATGATAAATCTAATAAGCTAGCTGTCACAATGATCATGTCAAATATGTTCCAACCACAATTGAAGAATTCATTACTCAGAGCAATCAACTTGAATAGACATTCTACAGTAAAAATTGTTGTGAAAACCTGAAAAAATAAAATCGGTTACCTTAGAATTAACAGGATTAATAGGATAAAGGATAATAAAAAATCGACTATTGAAACTGTTGTTTCCCTTCAATCTCAACTATCATATATTCCTAAGCTAATTTTAAGCTAGATTTTATATTATATTGTATTTGTTAAATAAATCTAATAAACGTATGAGGGAGGGAATTATATAAAAATATTAAGTACAATGGAATAAAATATAATGAACCTAGACGTTTGAGAAACTTAAAGAACACTAATGATGGCAACTAAGACACTTACAGAATTATAAGTTCATTGACGATTATGATGATGCCATAATGAAATAAAATAATAGTATCTTTTGATAAATATTTTTATTTTCATATTACTGTTTTTCATATATTATTTTGTTTACTCATTTGTATAAAACTATATATATATTATACCATCATTATTTGTAGTATGCTAATTAAACAAAAATTATATTAAAATTAAATCATTTGGAAATGATTATGATGGTCTACTAATCTGCTGTTGGAAGGGATTTTTAAAAAAAAATAACTGGTTTTATAAATAGAATATATAAACATAACTGTTTACTCGCTAACCTTTGTAAATATAAAACTGATATTAACTTATATCAATTCATAAATTATTAGTTTACACAAGTTGCAAATGTAAACACTACGTGCTTTTAAGTTTTAACTAGTAGGTATATATTAAAATATTTTATTAACCAATTTACGATTAAGTGTATAATATTATAGTATGTTTTATTACAGATACTAGTTTTTATTTTTATTAATACGGTCACGATAGGCATACTTTTCAAGTAAAATATAAATTAATTACCTTGTTTCCAACGTCCAAAATGTTACGTACATTTTGTGACATCCCGTGATGTTCAATAGCTAGCACTATTGTATTGCATATAATACATGCCATAATAAACAACTCAAATAATGGATCTCTAACTACTTTATGCAAGCAGTTTTGGACTCTCAACCATGTTTGGTAGTCAATGCAATTTCTGTTGCAATTCGAACAATTTCGATCGGCTAAATCATCTAATAATAATAATAATAATGATATATTTATAAATTATCACTGTGATTAGACAATAGAGTCACTAATATTATTTTGGAACATTACAACATTTTGTTTCATATAACGAAAATGGTGGAAATTTGGTTCCACTGTCCAATTGCAAATAAATTGTATTCAACGAACAAATAATATAAATACCTAGTTGGATTTTGTATTATAATTAAATGTGATTATCGTTTAAAACAGATATCTTAAAAATAAAATCGCCAAAAAAAAGTATTTTGATTTAGATTATAAAAATAAAAATATAGGTTGCCGTTTAGAAATATAAATTTGAAGATTAATTCACCAACAAAACGAGTAAAAAATCAGATATAAAATGTAAGAATTCCTTGTATCTTGAACTTTTCGAAATAATTATAGTGTCCATTGTTAAAATAATTATTATGTATATTATGTCATATTACGTTCCCTTGTTTTTGCTTAAATTAATTACCTACGTTTAAATTTTAAAGTTTATTTAAACAAATATGTATGATAAAAGAAAAATAATAATTATAATTACATGAATTAATATTTAAATAGGAGCATAATATCAAATGAGAATACGAATTCCTTAAAATAATAAGTTACTGTAAGATAAAATTACTGATATGATGGAGTAAAACTCATTTATATATAATTTTCAAATCACTGAATAAAATATTAATAATTCAACTAAACTAATACAACAGAGTTAGTGATGTAGAATTATTATAAAAAGTTATACACAGTTTTTAAATAGTTTTACTTGGTTGAAATTAAAAATATATTTTGCAGACAATTTAGTAAATATATATGTAAATAAAATACAGTTTATATATTATTTATATGGTAATGTCATTTAGACATTATGAAATAGTGAATGATATTAGATGAAAATTCAAAAAAAAAAAAAAAAATACAATATTTTACTTTAAAATTAAATTGTTGAGAAGAGTCTTACTTTTTAAGTTAACAATAATCTGATTAAACAAAATCATTCTATTAATGTCTTTTTTAATATTAATAGAAAACATTTTTTTTTAGATTATAAAACTGATTACCTATATATATATATATTATAAATAAGTCTTAATTTTCTTCCTGATAAGCACCAAGAAAGTTATTTTCTAAATTTGATATTTTGTTGTGTTGAAGTTATACATTATATTTAAGCTGTAAAGTTTAAAGTAAGCCACTGAAGTCAAATATAAATAACTTTATGTCAATATAATTACCATAAGTCAAAAGTTCCTCAATGTATTATAAAGTGCAATTATAAGGAATATAAATATTTTAATCAAATAGTGACAGAAATTGAGCATAAATCATTATACTTACATAATGTAATGATATTGTATATAGTGTTCAAAAATTTTATTTATTTATTTATGAAAATTGAATATATTTGAATCATTAATTGTAATTCTATTTATAAAATCTAAATATTTAAAAGATATCTATAATATTGGGCATTTAATGATGTTAGACATTTTAAAATATCGAGTATATTAGTTGAAAGTTATTAATTTATATATTCAAATTAAATTTAACAACTAGACTCTGGTAAATGGTACTATGTAGTTAAAATTGTAAGTTAAATAAACATTGGTATTAATTAATACAGAGATACAAGTTAATGATAGTATATTATAGTTAATAGTCACGGTTATTTACACTAAACCTTTATTAAATACTAGGTCATGTTTAACCAATTATAATAATTATATTTTAGAAAAAATGTCTTTAAAACCACCAGGAATTATAAAATAGCGATGTACATTTATCTGGTGTAATATAAATACGTAGGTATAGTATTATAATTTTAGATATTTTTACCTAATCAATTACAATTGAAAACTGAAATTATAACCATATTTATTATTATTAAGCATATAATATGTATATGTATATTTATATTTATATTTATTTTTTACATTATTAAAAAATGTTTTTTTTTCTTTTCTGAATGTTTATCTTTAGAATTGTATGCTGTAATTGGGCGCGATTCCCGTAAATAATTAAATAAATAAATAATTGTAGCGAAAAAACTCGTTCGTGAAATTATTATTTATGGTAAATATATCATAAATGGTCAAGTAGTACAATACACTAATACTATTATTATCGTGAGTGTATCGTTGATAGTTCAGCAAACAGATCTTACACGGACTATTATTTTCCATGCTATTACAGTTTTAGAGGCGACGCAGAGAGTTAATACTATTATTAATGTACACATACCAATAACCACCACCTGAGACACGTACTCGGCCTCGCTGTTGCGGCCAAATGGTTTTGTTTTCAGCCCATTACATTTGATCACTTTAATGCTTTTTGATACAGCTAAACCACTGTCGTTGGTGGAATTCTGAAAAGAATGTTTTACATTCTAATAAAAACGTGAAAAAAACGTTGAGTTTATAATTTAGAGTAAATCAATCGAAATATACAAGTTTAATGGTAGACATAAAGAAGAATTAATTTGAAATAATCACATGCTTCATCATCATTAGTCAATTTTTATAGGTAATTTAAAATACAGTTGAATATACGATTAAAGCTTAACTGTTAAATTTATTTGTTCACTTTTGATTTTATTTAATATCGATTTAGGTGTACACATTTATACATTTATTAGCAGTTCGGAAGTATTTTTTTAATTCTTATAGAAATTACCTGAGGTAACTGATGGTATCCGCACTGCTGTGGTTGTGGTGAGGTGTGATGGGATTGTGATTGCGATGTCGCTTCCCCATCATCATGATCATCTACTACACCTGAGTCGTCCAGTGATGAATCCCTGTTGTTTCCTTCACTGGTGTTCGCACTGCCCTGTCTACTACCCAGTAACCACCGTTCTCGTCCTGATTTAAAATAACATCAACAACATTTTCAAGAATCGATAAGATGAATGTATTTTTTATTAAAAATATACATGTATACATTAGAGGTACCTATAATCACAAAAGAAACTAATGTATACAATTATAAATTCAAAAAACCACAAGAGCCTCTTCAATAAATTAAAATTTACTCTTTTAAAAAATATAACTGAACATTTATCAATAAATTTACTTGATAAAATAATTATTAACTAGGTATTAAATTCTGAGTTTTATGAAAGTAGTCTATGTTTTTATTTATCAATATAAAATATTATATTATATGTTTTTTATTAAACTCAAAATAATAGTTATTTAACAGACATCGTAATATATTATATTCAAGTACTCGTGCATTTTTTTTTTTTATCTCGAAGGTAAATTAAATTAAACTTTATATTCAGTGAGTTATATGAAAAGTATTCCCTTTGATAGTGGTATATGAAGTGTTCAACGACATTTAATTTTCGTTATCTCTAAGTTTAATGGGAAGAAAGAAAATATAATTCTGAATTTTATTTTTAATTTATTTAACTAAAATAGCTTTCACGAGTCCAAAGTTTAAATTAAAAGAGAAAATTCAATTTTTTTCTATTAAAATGTAAAAGCAGTATTTTAACATTTATTTAAAACTAAAAGACGAAAAATGTATAACATTATTAGATTTAGAACATTTTTCCATTAGAATATGTATATTTTATTGGTTTATAAAAATATTTTTAGATAGGTAATTATTTTTCATTTTATAATACTTTTGATCATGTTATTAAAACAATTATTGATATTAAATTATATATTTTTATTATTCTTTATTCTAAGTTAATACAGTTTCCCAAATTCAAATAGGATTGTTAAGTTTTGCTAAGTTAAAAATCGAAACAAGCACGGACAGGTACAGTGATTTAGTATTAGAATATCGTTTTACTCACTTATTTAGATGTAAAATAATGTGGATAGGACAGTTTCAAATTTTAAGTACTTGTAAAAAAATATGATCAAGATTTTCGAGGTATTTTAAAAATAGTATGAATACATTAATGTAACATTTTGAAGTCTTATAAACAGGTAGCTACTATTTTTACAATGATGTAGTAGTATATCAAAAAGTTTCAAGTTGTAAACTAGAAATTGAACACAGATTTAAAGGGGTCATTATTTTCGGTAGCTTTCGAGAAAAAAGGTGAAGAAATATAACTGCCAAGCATCAGTTTTTAACATCAGTCTTGACCATTTTTAGGTGAACCGATTTTTGCTCGAAAAAGTGTTTCAATTGCAATGATTTATTATTGCTTTCAAATATAATGACCTAAGTATACCACACCAGTGTCCTAACCAACTCCGGAATCAGCACTTTTTTTTATTTGTATCATTCAAAGCATACAGAGAATTACAGTAGGTATAATAAAAGTTTTAATAATATGAATTGAAACTACACAAAATATGATTTTGTTTTACGTAAATAAAATAATTAAATTACTTAATGAAATATTATAAATTATAATTATGTAATTATGTACAAAGTTTTCTAAATAGTATGCGTTTGATCTTATTCCTTGTTGAAATTTAATTAATATATATAAATAAATAAATAAATTTGATAATATAGGTATTTGGATCTGTATGTTCTGGTTTATAAAATGAGAGGATAAAATTTGAAATAAAAACCGTTTTATGTTTTTAAATTTATTTAATGTTCTTAATATAGTTTGACAACAGTCTTTCAGGAAATATAATGAATTGTGGTTCTGAGTGTTTGAACCTATTAGCATTTTATTTAAAAATCAAAACACAAAAATATATTATTTATTATTTATACAAAACATTAAAAAACAATGATAAATAGATAATCCTTTCAGAACTTAATTTTGAATCTCTTCAATGATAATTTTATCGAATTTCTATTGGTCTAAACTTAAAAAATACTATTTGGACTCTAGACTTTAGAAGTAACTACTTTCTAAGTAAAATGTAATATTATAAAATAATTGTTTAACGATGTAAGAGTCAGATTTACATAGTATTCATTATTTGTCTGTAAGAAACAAATAAATCAAAATTCATATTACAAAATACATTTATAGTTGATTAAAAGGTTCTAACGTTCTGTTAAATGTTTTGGATAATAAAATATTCTTAAAGATTTTAATTCAATATTAAAAATACTTTGAAAATTACATTTTTGAAGAAAGTGTTATTTTAGTGATAATTAATGAATTAGTTCAGGTTCAAATTGAATTTTATTAGTAACTACACTTCTTGAAATATCTGTAGATATGAATTTATTATTTTTATATTTATATATATTTAATATTACCAAAGTAAAATTAAATAAAAAAGAATATTACAGTTATAAACAAGGAATTAAAAACACTTTACATTATTTTATGTTTAAAACTTCAGGAAACTTGCTCTGTACGTATAGTAGATTTCGAGTGTATCTCGTTATTGAATATATAGGTATTTGTGTTGAATTTAAACTCAATGATAAATTATTATTCCAGAATAAGACTCCGTAGTAGAGACGGTGAGTCAACATGTATTTTTAAGGATATTTATAATAGTATATTTATATTATTACTATTAGTAATACGATATTTATAAACTAATTTTTGCCAAAAAAAATTAAGCATATTACATTATTATAATATTAAATCATAAAATATATTAATGTATTAACTTTAAGTCAGTACCATAAATTAAAGTTAGTTATTTTATTTATACTGTATTCATATCGACGTTCTGTGGAATGGTGGATATGTTTGTGAATAATCGGCTTAAAATTAGTCTAAATATTTTGAACATTTTATTGTTTATAGAAAATAATTATATATGTAATGGTGAAAAATTCCAAGTTTCTATGATTAATATTTTTTGGATTACAGCAATTAATTTTGGTTAGCCTTATTTCATCAGAATGCTAATTTTAAACGACTAAAAAAGAATTATACATATATTATGTTTCGATATTTTTGAATCGCTATATTATGGAAAACATATAATCTTGTAATAAATATTCAAGGTTTTTTACTCACAAACAATTTTACTCCTTAACACTTAGAGATAGACTTACGAAAAGGTTATTCAGGGTTGAAATGTATGTCCCAAATCATGGAGGACATTAGTAAAGAGATTAAAACGAGCTAAGTAATATTAATATACGGGTATATGGGACATGCAGGGCTACAAAAAACCATCGAAACGAAAGATAACGAAATGGAAAAACGAGTATAATAAGAATAACATTTGCAGTTGATGTGTCACTTACCTTGCGGAGCTGCCAGAGCGCATGGCCGCAGACTGTCGGCAGCCACGTTGGGTTTGGCTACCGCAGCAGTGGCAGGCGGTGGTTCCGGTTGCGGCGGCGGGGTGACCGGTTGTGCCGGAGGGTCAGGTGACCTCAACCGTTTTCGGCGGGGCGTCGACGAACGGCTACCCGAGTCGTCACCGTCATCACAATCGTCCATCGCCACTGCTACAGCCGACGCGTCAGCTTCCGACGCCACCACCGCCGCTGACGCCGCCACCATTTCCACGTCCGGTTCCACTTTCATCCCTCCACCGTCCACGGTATCTCGTTCGTCAATGGCGTTTTGCTGTTGCAGTTTCGGTTGCTGTTCCGGTTGTGACCGTTGCTGAGACGGCGTCCGACGTCTCCGGGACTTCTTCCGTTTGCGCGTCACCGATGACAATAGCACGCCTTTCCGGCCGTCCACTTTCTTCTTGTCTCGGTTCTGCCTGTCCTGCAACTGCTTGACTGGAATACGGCTAGGGTCGAAACTGAACGTCGATTCGTCCCGATAGTCCGTCAAGTCTTTTCGCCTCTCCTGTGACATATCGAAATCGTACGTTTTAATTATATTATTATTTTTTCCAGATCACCCAGTATTTATATGTTCAGAAAACAGAAATTGCGGTTGATATTCGTATAAATTCACAATTATTGTATAACAATAAAATACTTTAATCGTCGTATAATATAAAACCACTATACAGCGTACATGCATTATATTATATGGTAAAATGCGTGGTACGCAGTTCTGTACTTCATATGTTACTAGTGTTTCGGTTTGCGTTTGTAGATATTGATCGGCTGTAAAATTTAAAACGCCATTCATTCTATATACATATATATATATATATATATATATATGTGTGTGTGTGTGTATGTGTGTGTGTGTGTGTGTATTTTATTTTTTAAATTAATTTTTCAATACATATTTCGGTTTTGGAACTAAATATTAAAAAGCTGATATTCTTCGCATGAGTGGGTTATCATTACTACTTCGAGAGTAAAAAGTTGTTGGGTGAGTTATTATAATATTAAGGTATTGTTATTAACTTATAACATAAATGATCATATCTCATGAATATTGTTTTGAAATCAATTACTCAAAAACCTGAAATTATGTCTTATTTCTAATTGAAATGAATTAGGTATCTATAGCACCTATAGATATCTATCTATAGTATCTATTATACACGTATATAATAACATTTTTGCCACACATTATTTTTATACTTATTATTTCGTTTTTCTGTTAATACAACTTATGGCAAAATTTTAGGATTTTTAATTAAGTTTAATCAGTTACTCAATGAAACTAAGTTTAAAAAAATATGTAAAATATGTACACAAACTATAAACCATTAATTATTAGATTGTTATCGCATCAGCAATAGAATAAATAGATCGCACTGTGAGAAATTTTACCAATATCAAGCACCAGCAAACAAAAACCTTACTGCCATTCTTTTTTGTTGATATCGATCCCAATGGATGCAATAATGATATATTTCCATAACCTTTCTTGTGCACGCCTAATCAAAGTAAAAGAACATTACAAAAGATGACAATTACTACAGTGTTGACATTGCGAAATCTATGGCCACACCCGAACCTAATGTGCGTATCTTTTCATGTGGGTTAAAGCACGCATTTAACTCCTGTATAAAATCGACGGATCTCCTAGCAAAATGCATCGTCTGCAAAGAAACATATCCAGCTAACAACAATGGATGTACTATATACAAACAACTGATCCACGAACACAACAACATCTCAAACCAAAAACCAAACCAACAACAATCACCATCTAACACCACCAATTCTAAACAACCAACCACTAAAAACCCGTCAGAATCACGTTTATATGCATATGTAATTATTATTATTCAATATTAATCTTTTAAACAACAGTGAAATCTAACTTCTTTAATTCTTCGATGAATTTAAACCCATTTTAAATCTCATTATATCACTCCTTACCACTGTTCTCTAATAATATTACATAAAATTCTTTCCTCGTCATAATACGATGACCTACTGATCGTATAACTCCCACTATTCCACGCCATAAAGTACAATCAATGGATAATTTCTTCGGTCAAGTTCCCCGCCTTTAAAAGATTAACTAGTTTCATTTATTATTTTATATTTTACCTTATCATATTTTATTTTATTTTATATTAACTTAAATATAATTTATGTTTGTTGTAAACAATAATTTATAGATTGTACATAAAAAAAAAAAAAATACTTTATTGAAGAACCTTGAAATACAAGATTATATTTGTGAAATTGTATTTAAATTAATTTGAGACTTTTAAAATATGTAATAATTATTAATATACAAATTAAGTTGTTATGATATCAGAAAAATGCGATATTTTTTTACCATTGGGTGCTTCTGCAATTCCTTATAACTTGGCTTCTAACCCATTTTTTCTAAAACCTCGAACAAATAAATATTCTAATCAAAATATAATTAACATAATAGTTAAAATATATTAGATATATAAATTTATAACCTACTTTTGATATTTATTTTATCTTTTATAAGCATATACTTTAAATTAAATCAGAACAAAATCATTTAAAAAAAAGAATTTCTACGAAAATGCGTTATACGAGGAACAATAATAATAATCGGTATAAAATAATCTCAATCCAAAATGGCATTCATTTTGCATATAAAATCGTGTCACAATTTCTGAAACCGAAACTTCAAACTATATAGTTATAATATAGTACAACATGTAAGTGCACTTAAAATTTGAAACTTTACATTAAAAACTATTTCACAGATATCGTTTTATAACCAATTCTTAATGAATTGCATTACATTAATATTTAATATAATAATTATGCAATTAGTACAGTGTAGGCATAAAATTAAATAATATGGTTTTATACGGTTTTATACATTTTACAGACTAGAGCTAGTATATAATTTATTTTGTAATTACAATATATTTGCTATATTAAAATTATCAAAATAGGTAGTATTTTATATACTAATGTACATATTTTATAATGGATAGTACATTATTCCATAAATTAAAGAAAAATATTTTACAATTCTTTTGATTTTTTTTTACTGTATTGCACTCAAGATATTCGGGAAAGAACTAAAACACATTTATTTAAGATTCAACACTAACTGTGCATTTTTTTTATGGCTACGTAGGATAGTATTTTTTTTTTTTATTAAGATTTCATACACAATAAAATTAATTATTCATCGTAGTCACAATTTGTGTGTGTATATTTATGCTTTACATTAAGTTTATACAAGAGTGATTTATGTACAGACTAAACTTTGTAACTTGACAGGTTAGCACCACCAACGTTAACATAGTTTAACTGGACACAATGATATGTTGAACAAGTGTTTGCTGAAAACTAATTTGGAATGACTAGTTCATAACAATACAGCCACTGAACTGAATTCATAACTGCAAAAGATTTGTAGAAAATTACTTAAGTTGCTCAATTTTCTGCATTGTAATTTCTTTTTTTTTTTAAGGATTTTGAATTACTAATGCCTGCAAAAGATAGTGTATACAAACTTTATAATTTAATAAAAAATATTTTATTTTAAATCTAATAAATAATAATCATTGATTAAATCTAAGCGCAATATGGCATGGTTAGAAATTATCGTTTAATACTTATATTAAAACATTGTAATTCAAAATTTAAAAATGTTCAATTGTCAAATTTTAAATTAAATATAATAAGTATACTGCATTTAAATTATTTAAATTAATATTAAATTAAATAACAAGCATTAAAGAAAAATTACTTATTTAAAAAGAATATTACTGATATAAATTATAATATATTAGTATAATACATTTACACTATTTAATTACTTAAAATAGGTGTACACAAATTGTCTCTTAAATTTAGCAAGGTGCCTTATTTTTACTCGAATTCGTGTATACTAATTGGATGTACTAGAATTACCTCTCTACCATGCCAGTATAAAAAAGATGAGGAAGTGTTTTCCTGTACAATAGTTCAAGTGGATTATTGTAATGTATGATAAATTTAAATTTTAATAATAAATCATTGCATACGAAAAATGGTTCTGAGCGATGACGGTCTGTCAGTCTATATTACTAGGTAAGAATATCTTATAATATTATTTCTTTTAAAATAATTAATTTTATTATTTAATGTATAATAATACATTAGTAATACAGTAGGTTAAATATGAACAAATTGCATTTGATATGTCATTGTATGTTAAAATATAATAATATATTTTTAAATTACAACAAAATAACTAAAATCATTACTCTTTATTTAAATATCTAATTTTATCCAAAATTTAACTTAAAATATCTATGAAAAAATTTTAGATAAGCAAATTTTTAGATGTTGGGTTATAATATTAACCAAAAACGAAAAATCTTGTATCGATCTTTCAAGTCATAGCTATAAAACTTGAACATTTTATACATTTTTAACTACCAAATAATTTACATATTTTCGTAATTTTAACCTCTTAAAAATATCAACTAGATCCAATTTTCTATCAAAGATCACCCTCAAATTTGAAAATCAAAGCATTATTTCGACTATTTATCATATATACATACACACAAAAAAACTTATCACAGTAAAATCAATTACATCAAATGCATTTAATCATCTCTCCACACCGAATCTAAAATAAATTTATTGATATACTATTTTAATGTACTTATATTATTTAGCCCACATTTATACATTTTTCAAAGTATTAAAATCAATTCAGATAGATATGGTAAGGTTAATTTGATCTACCGAAACAAAAGAAAGGATAATTTTAAAAATGTATTAATTTTATTAATAAATATATTGTATTTAATTAATTCAATTAAACATTAATGATATATCATCAAATATATTTAAACCAATGTAAAATTAGGATACAATTTTTTTATTATTTATTATAACATATTTAAATTTCTTGCAACTACATTTAAATATGTTATCTAAAGTATTTGACTGAACAATGACTATCTGTTTTAGTTGTATAGTGTTGAGCATTAAACACTGATTAGCATTAAAAATAATTTTTTAGGTCACCATCTATATAATTGTTTCATGTGTAATAATTTAAAACATTCAACGAGTATAATTCTTAAATTTTTTAGTGGAAATCAATTTCCAATTCTTTAAAAAGAGAAGTTAAGTTGCGCTGAGTTCCGATGTGTGCCAGCAGTATATGTAATCCAAACTTGTGATTTTTTATACTGTTATATGCAATAGTTATGTAAGTAATAACTCAAAGTTAAATAGAAACTTAAACCACTAAAAAAGTTCAAATATAGTTTCGAAGAAACCGTATTTCCCGTTATGGATTTAAAAAACAAAAGCCACAGTGGGCACGTCGAGTTTTTAAGAAGATATTTTTTTGTTAGTTCGCATATATTTTATGCCACGGCGCTCCGTGTAGGCATTTCTGCTACGCCAAGGCTTAGTTTTGAATGTTTTGCCTATACACTGCTTGACAACGAGGATTAAAAACGGTAGTGCAGCGAGTGAGAAAAAAAAGTAGAAGAAAATAAGAATAGAAGAACGTGTGCATTTTTTTACTACGTCGTATTTCTATTTTCTTCAGGCATTGCCCGAGGAGGCGGCAGTGTTTATTTTTGATATATATATTTCAAACTCGTGCGCTGTTCGTAAAATCATAACCATGATGTGAGACACCACTCGGAGTACCATCGTCGGAATAGTTTACATTTTTATTTTCATAATATTTTGTATTTCAATAAAGATTTATATGGAAAAAAAATAATAATAATAAAAATTCCATCAAATACCTCTTGCGTGATTTCCGCTTCTTCTTCGTAGCTCAGGGCGACGACGGCCAACATCAGATTGATCAGGTAGAACGAACCGAAGAACACCACCACTGTGAAGAATATGACGCTCATCGGACCACACGTTGCCAACACCTGAAACAACCGATAACACACATTTGAATCGATGAAGTGTCGATGGGATGGGGAAACAAATTCCTTTTCAGAAAAGTTTTTATGGACGTGATATTATGTATAAAATTGTCGCGTGACCTAAATAATGCGTAACAAAAGTCGTTACAGTGTTGTACGTTAGCCTCGGAAAACGGCAAACGACTTCACTACTGCTTGCATTTTGATGTATTAAAAACAGCCGATGATAATAATATTCCGGCTTAAATACATTTTAAATACGTGGTTGTTTGTAATTTTTGAATTTATTTGTATGTGCAGATAATCAGTATCATTTTGTGGTGATTATTGTTGTTCGTATTGTAGGCAATAATCACAAATAATTTTCAGTAAATGATATTTGAATTTAACATGTATTCATTACATATTCTTGTTTGTATTTAATAACATCGAAGCGTTATTAAAACATTTGACTAATTAAAAATAAAATAGCCGTCATAATTAAATGGTGATCATCAAAATCTATGAATGATTCAATTTACTATATGCGACACGAGAATGTAGATATTCAATATTTCAATGTATTGAATTTAGTACCTCCATATTTATTTATCATAACATAACACAATATAATTTATTATTGAAAGTTATAAACTATATAATTCTATTAATTTTTGATTGCATTTATAAATAAATCAATAATTATTTACAAGGAAATATTTAAAAAAATATTAATTTTAATTTTAAAAGGTTCTCCAGATATCATAATTTTAAAGTGAATAAATTGAGTTAGAACTTTTAAAAGTGAATAACATGATATTGAGCCTTTTTAAGGTGAACAAATTGTTGTTTTAGTAGGTAGAACTTTTTTTTCAACTAAATCCATCAATAATATTTACACAGAAATTCGAAAAGTAATAAACATTTTTTATTTTTATACAATAAAACATAATATTGTACAAACATTTTTATTAATTTACTAATGTAAAAATAACTTTTAATATAAAATCTTTTATCATTCAATATATTTTCACTCATAACAAGTTCAATATAGTAACTTTAAAATTATATTTTATTTAAACCGCGCCATAAACTTTTTCATACTGTGTATCTTAAAGAATAATAGGATATGTAAATTGAATTTAATTGTAGGCTTCGAAAATTAGAAATATTTAATAATTAGCTAAAAAGGATTTTACAAAAGTCTTTTCATTGTTACTTTTTATTCTTAAATCAAGTTATTCATGAGTTGATAAACTTCTATAATTATATACTAAATAATACATTTATTTTTTTCCGATTTTGAGTAATCGGAAGAATATTATATTTGTTGAATTCTTTGTTTTAATGATAAAACTGAAAAAGTGTATCTATACAATTTATAAAAATGAAATTTAAAATTACATCATATTTACATAAGAGACTACTTTTATAAAACCATTTAAATATTCTAAATACTTTCATAGGAATATACATCAATAATTTTATAATAAACAAATAAGGTTAGTATTTTTTGTTATATAATTATCTATCAATCCGATACATATGTTAAATTCAGAATACTTAAAGATAATTTAATGACAGAAAATCGAATAGTTTAGATTGTTTCAATAAAAGTACGTCTTAGTTTAAATCACAGAATATGATTTGATTCTCTTTGTTATCATATATAACAAAGAAGTATACTTCAATTAGAATAATTTTTCATAAAATTATTTGTTTAAAGAGGCAGAATTTAAACATGTAAGTTGCTTTTAAAACCACTATAAAATTCAATATTTATTTCTCGTATAGTCGTATTAAAGTTTAAATCGTCAACTTGTTGAAATCATCGTTGTTAATGTACATAAAATGTATCTCTACGGACTTTATTGCGTAATAAACCATATAATTCGTCTAGCCGAATCATTATACAGCGTATTCGCCAAAACCTTTTTGATATGATTCCAGCTCTTTCATTGCATTGCATTGTATAAGACATGCATAATATATGTAATATGTAACTCTCTTGGAATATTCCCATTGCGAATTGCTTGACTGTATATAAATAATATGAGCATGTCAATATTTATTATATTAATTTATTCTTTATATTATTATAATATTTATTAAATCTTAAAATATAGATTGAAGCTGTTTTCAAACATATGTGTTTAATATACTGATTTGTAAAATTTACCATCAGATACGTTCATACATTATTTGATTGTCTTTAAAAGACGATGAAATCAAAATTCACTGTTCATTTTAGTTGTCTAGAACTCTAATCTAATGTAACAAAGTTTTATTTTCGTACGAATACTTTTTTTTTTTTAAGTTAGATTTTTCAAAATTCTTGCATAGTAATATTTGAGATTATCAACTGTAAAAATACTTCAGTCTTAGTTATTCTTTTAATGTAACTTACAAGATTTGTCATGGCAGGCAACAAACATTGAGACTTCTTTTAATTTCAAGGATAATATTAAAATGTAATTGAAATTTAATAAAAACTGTTATTGATTATTACGGATTCAAAGTAGGCATATAGTAGTATATTTGATTTTTTTTTAGAAATATGTGCCTACTATGGACAATGATAAATGGTATGACTGTGTACACGCAGCATGTATATAAGTTTATATTATATAGGTTGAAAAATGTACCGCTTTTATGTAGTTTTTATTTCAACTGAAAATAGTAAAAGATATATTTTATAAAAGTACTTACAATGTTGTAGACATTTTCCCAATAGTCCAATGTAATTAGCTGGAAAGTAGTCAACATAGACCACAGGAAATTGTCGAAATTCGTGTAACCGTGATTGGGGTTAGGGCCAACACCAAGGCACACGTAACCAACTGGGCAATGTCTGAAAACAGCGGTAAAAAGGAACTGCCAATAAACTTTACAATAAGCTAACTCTGTAATATAATTCTACTAAAACACGCTATCCATTAAAATAAGTTTTACATTTATAAAGGTTTATCAAATAATTATATTTTATTATCATCAGGTATTGTAGGTAGTTTTATATTAAAATTATACAATTCCTGTCCGTCGGTTTCTGGAGGTAATATGTTTAGATAATTTGATTATTGGATAAAAATATAAATCGTTTTGTAGCACATATTATATGTATATAAATTTATTTTATTAACGAGTTAATAAGTAAATTGTAGGTACTACAAACCGTAATATTTGAACTAAATATTACATTTGCACAGCAATTCAATTAAATATACAATTATATAATCGTAATCAAAATATCGACAAATACCTATGTTTATTGCTTGATTATTGACAAAATTTTTTTTATATTTTGATATTTTTACTTTAACTATAATTATTTGTTCTAATATACCTATGTACATTATTCATAGTGGAAATTTATGTTACTTAGAAAACAGAATTGGGCCTGGTGTACGTAAAAAAATCATGTACTAAAGAAACCTACCTTCACCCTCTAACCATTCGACTTGAACGATTAGTTTTATAATGGCACATTAACCCCCCCCCTCCCTCCGAAGTGAAATTGCGTGTGCGAATCATTGAAATATTTAATTTGCTTTTCTCACCTCGCCCCAGTCACGTTGCCGCATAGCATTGGGTTGCCTTCGTTGTCCGACAGCCAGTTTTGCTCTTTATTTATCCATCTGAAATACAAACAGTGTAAAGAAAGGGAAGATAAAAAAATATGCACGGAAAACACAGAAAATTGAAACCCCAGAGATTAAAAACCATAAATCGACAAAGGTACATTTCGCAGTTTCTTGGTGGTAGGCGAAGGCGGCGTGCGGTGTATGCACAGTAGGTACACGAAAACGATACGCAAACAAAACGAACCGAGTTTATTAAACGGGTTAACCTGAAGAGAAAATAATGTGTAAATAATAATAGAGCAAATAAGAACATTGTCGGGTTGGTATTATCTACAGACGTATTAGCTTACTTAAGAATACTACAGTTTCAAATAACACATACAATGTGATGTATGAGATAAGACTAATGCACATTTTACATTTAAATTTAACGAGTGTTTACGGGAAATAAGGTAAGTAATAATATGATATAGTGTTTTAATGAAATTTTATTTCTAATTAAAAATATAAATTCGGAATAAAATCGATGACCTTTGCAAGTACCGTTATAAATTCATACGAATAACAATGGATACATAAATATTGTATAGATCGGAAATAAGATTATTATGTTGGTGATGTAGATTTTATGTTACGTTAAAAACCAATAAAACGTAAACAGAACTGTTGGCAATAAATAATAATAATATAACGTTTGAGTGAAAAAAAAATGAACAAATATTGATAAAACAAAATAGTACAATAAAACGCTATCAATATATTATCTGTTTCTACGTCCTATGCTGTTTTCCAAGATTTTTATTGGACACGTGTGGATTAATGTAAGGAAAAATTGGGCTTATAGACCCAAATGCCGATTTTCAACCTTTGTTAGTTGCGTAGCGTACAATAGTGTTATAGTGGTTTTGTTTTCATCCTATGGTTTCAAATTTATTTTGGGAACCTTCTGTGTAATGCAACATCTGGGTCCAACTTATCTTCCACGGTTGTATTGTTTTTTATTTAATGTACTTATAAGGGTTACAAGTATATAAAGCTAATAGACGTGGTGGTTCATTAAGTATGCTAGAGTTTAGTGATGAAATGTAGGTTTCGCTATTACTCTGATCCCAATATCAAT
Organism: Pentalonia nigronervosa; assembly: GCA_014851325.1. Taxonomy (NCBI): domain Eukaryota; kingdom Metazoa; phylum Arthropoda; class Insecta; order Hemiptera; family Aphididae; genus Pentalonia; species Pentalonia nigronervosa. The sequence continues at coordinate 15,477 of JACXSJ010002049.1, read as the reverse complement.
TTAATGTGTTTAATAAAACACTATAAATAGTATGTAAGACTCAGATATTCAAGATAAGACACGATGATTCTATATTTATTATACCGAAATGAACAAATATGTGTAGGTAATGTTTTAAATTCATTAGCTTTACAACGAACTCATATTTTAATACATTGTAATTGTATAGCATTGTTAATTGTAAACTGGGTAGATCTGCAAATAAACAATTATATTTACCTGAAAAAATGTTCTTTTCAATATTATCGTATAAACACATTGTTTACGCTTAAGAAAATAATACTTGTAACAATGGGACGATCACTTTTATCTATTATTTAAAATAAATGCAGTAAAAAATAATTAATTTACAATTATAATATTTTTTTTTTTGTTAAAAAAAAAAAGTTCGACTAAATTCCAAAAGTTATGATATTGAAACCAATTTCCAGTTTCTAGTTTCAAACAAAATATCATAGTACATAGTAAAAACATTTTTATGAATTTTTTCCATATTATATAATTATAATCATGAAATGGCCTAGTATTTGTATTTTGTTTTATATAGTGCAAAGGATGGACTGTGATGACGACGCGAAATTAAAGAACAAAAAAAAAAAAAAAGGAGCAAAAAAATGTAATGGACACCCGGAGGAAAAAAATCACTATTGTCTGTTTTCTTAGTACTATGCCTTTTACTCATTCGGATGTTATTTATTTTCATTCTATTGTTGTGGACATATTTACAAAAACACTATATTTCACTGAATCTTATTTCTTTGAAATGTTCAATTGCACTGGATTTATGGCCTTTTGGCAAGTACTATCCCTTAACCGTGATATTCACTTTTTTGATTCAAGAGTAACAACCGTAAACATATCGCATCAAAACATGAATGTAATAAAAATATAAAATATTCAATTCTATTGAATTATATTTTACATAATTATAATACAAATGACACATATGTATGATAAAAACAATATAATATAATATATAAACTTAAAACTTTTTAAATTTTATAATATATTATTATCTTTTTATAACTTTGCGCAGTATTATTTAGGCATCCTATGTTTAGTTCAAAAACATTTAATAATATTATAAAAGTCGCTAATATTTTTAGAAATTTGATATTTAAGTTACTCCTATCTCTTTATTATACAATGGTTTTTTTTTTAAAGATTTAATAGGTAGAAAATGCTGGTGACCATTGATTATTGAACTACAATACTTGTTTATTTTTTATAAGGAATACCTAAACATTTAATATTTAAAATGAGCAAAGTTTTGTACAAACGATACAACAAACTTAATCATCATATATTTTTAAGTCATTTTATAAATTATAATTGAGTAAAGGTTTATCAATATATTTTGTATATTGGCGATAAAAAAAAAATATTTTTCCTAAAGAAATATAAATGAATTATTAATTGTAGATTAATAACAAGAATAGAGTTTTATAAATCTTTCTACAAGTAATTTTTTGAAAACATTTGTCTTAGAAAATTATTTGGCAATTAGATAATATAATTTATTTTATTTCTACAAGGGAAAATTAAAATAGAACTACGTTTCCATAGTTAGATTAAAATAAAATATTTTGTTTTAAATATAATTGTCGATTTACTTCGAAAATTATATAGATATCAATCATATTTTGTAGATAATAAAAAAAGATGTACTTAGGTCCTAGATCAACGTTCTAAAATCAAAATGAAAAATAATTATACAAAATGTGTCAACAATTATAAAACAGTTACAATTATTTTTTTCTATAAATTGATTGATCTTACTTAAGCCAATTCACGTTGTCTTCGTTAATCATGACGCATTTATTCCGCAATTCACCCATGTACACTTGAAGCGCAAATAGAGCAAATACCATTAAACAAAATATGGTCAGTGTCATGACTTCAGCTAATTGACGAAATGAGTGTAACAGGGCGTTGATGATCGTCTTGAGACCTGTATAATATTTTAAACGTCATAAATGATAAATTGGTAAATTACGGAATAATTTAGTTGTGAGCATTGGTTTATTCATCAAAAGACATATATATTGTACATAAAATAAGTATGAAATTAATAATCAACAAACGGTATTAATTAATTAATTAATTCATATAAAAACTATTTTTATGTATTTTGTTATTATTGAAATCTATATTAGACTCACGTACAGTATTTTTTTCAAATGTTCAAGAATAAGTATATTATAAAGTAATTAATAAAATATTAAAATATAATGTTTTTTTAAACTTTAATTTCTATTATTAATTAAAATTAATTATTTACCGTAGACATTTAATATTTATACTAGATGATTAGAAATACAAATTTTCTCGCTGTGGCGGTAACAAAGTTAGTTTTTGCATAATATAATGTTTATTTTTAAATTATAAGTTTTTTTTAACATATTATAGGAAAACAAATTTTGATAGGGTTGTAGTAACATAAACAAAACTATTTTCCCAGAGCATTTAATTGTACCCAAAATTTAGGGATTTACTTACATTTTCAATTATTGCATATTATAAATTATTAGATTATTGATTATTAAGTAGCAACAATTTCATACTGGATTTACTTTTTTAATTATATATCTAAATCATTTATGTTTAGATAGAAAAAAATCATTGGTTTATTTACGTTTGACGACGGATTTAGTATAATATGTATTGTACCTATCTTAAATGTATATTATATAAATTTCTTTAAAAAAATCTCGAATTTTAAAGTTATTCTAATAATTTTTCTTTTACTATAGAAGTCTTGTTTTAAAATAAATCATATTTTGTAGTTTAGTGAGTGTCTTTATATCAGAAATAATAATAAATCGTCGAAGTTATAAAAATTACAAAGTAACTATCTAGAATCGGGGAGCATACTAAATTAGATACGTTAAAGACATTTAAAACAAACTACACATATACGTAATATGATCCATGGTACAAAATTTTTTTATTTGGGCCAATAACAAGATAATATTTTCTATGGTACCTGGATACCAAGGTGAGAATTTTATAATGATATAATATACAATACTAAATACTAATATAATAATATATCTCATTAACAAGACATTCAACAATATTAAAACAAGATATCGTAAACAAAAAGTATCTTTGAATGTTATGTTTGATATTTTGATAATATAGTGTTATGAACATAATCAATAAAAATTATTTCCCAGATATGATTGCTCAATGTTTTTACAGAAAATATCTTAATTCATTTAAAGTTTATTGACTTAATAAGACAAAAATATTGGTTCTAATTATTGTTATTGAAATAATATTTTTATAGTTACTAATAATCTCTTGAACATGAAATAATTTATATTATAATATTTTTACATTAGGACTGCAGTGCATTTCTTTAAATTTTCAACATTGGAAGTTTACTTAAGCTAAATACAACATTTGTTTATGAATAAAGTTAGATGGTGTAACGATATTGAAGATTGCCGAATCTAAAAAAGTCAACTAGTATTGTCTTTAACAAATCGATTCCATGATTCCGATTTAAATGAAAATAAAACATTTTAAAATTATAAACGGGGTTTTTAAAATATTTAGGACCTATATTTTTTTTAGCTAGTTATTTGAAAAATATTGAAAAAGTATCAAAACAATTAATATCCTGCTTTATATGAAAACTTGACAAAAAAAATCAAGCTCATCTTCAGTTTATGTTTTCTTGTATAGGATATATTATAAACATTTTGTCTTCACAGTGATTGCACAACCAATATTATATTA
>JACXSJ010002049.1:0-11630 GCA_014851325.1 Pentalonia nigronervosa | reverse complement strand
TCGGATATCTGCGAACAGTACGCTAATATGTAGCAAATGCGTAATCATTAAGACGGCAAACCAAAATAAACCGTTTATCCAATCGGACAAATCGCGTCAAGAGTTATTGGGCCACCATAATGACCACCGCATGTCACCGTAAGTTGTACATAGCTTGTATCATGTCTGTTCACATGCCAATCAAGGTCCATGCCAAGATAGTATATCGTATGGGGGTATACCCAATGCAGTTAGGGTTGGGCAGTAACTCATCAGATACAAACTGTATCTTGTATGATGTATATTTTTAGTTAAAAGATAGAAGCTACATTTTAAATGCAAAAATAACTCAATACTTATTTTACTCTATGACTGCGAGTGAAAATATCTGAAAAATAATTTGTTTTTTCTTTAGTTTAATCAAGATTGTATTAATATAAATAATATACAAGACACCGTTTTTAAAAATATAAATAAAAAATATATGCGTGTTGACTTTTTGATAAATAAACAAAAATAAAACACGATTTCATAATTCATAAAAATTAAAGGTACCGCCTATCTGTAATATTTTAGAGACATAATTTAGAGTATCTCGTATCCAGATACTTAAAATAAAAATACCTTATATCTAGACGTTTTCTTCCCTTTATCTCGCCCAACCATGAATAATGAATACAGTGCGTATACAGGCATCGAGTCACTTACTCCCCTCGTCCAAGTATTTATATACGGTATAGGTATCTGCGACGGTTTTCGGGCGATGTAAAATAAAACAGCTTTACCATTGCGAGTGCGACTGACGTGACTTAGACGCCCCCGTAGCTGTCGTATATTATATGCAGCAGCCAGGGTAATCCTTTTATCTCTCAACCCTCGATGTTCTCAACCCGACCCAACCCTGACCCATTATAATAGTTAGAGCTAGTCAGGTTCGCTCTGTCTTAAGTCAGGTCAGTTTAGCGACGTCGAGTGTTCTGCGATAGAAAAATCACAACGCATATTATGTACATAACATTATTATGTATATGCCTACTACGTGTGGTATGTACGTATGTAGGTGATATGTGCGTACCTACGTCGCTGTCGGCGGGCAATGTGGCTAATCACGCGTTAAGGAATGCATATTGGTTTATTGCATGCAAACGGAAATAATATATACAACACGGCCGCACTTTTATTTATTCGTCAAATTTTGGAGTTTCGCGTGAACTATACACGTCTACCGTATGTCGTACAATAATTAATAGTATTCATACCACCGCAGTCGTAAATTGCATCTAATAGTGAATTATTGTGCCGTTAAGTCTCGAGCCATCGCATAATACGCGCCTGTTAATTTATTGTATTTTATGAGTATAGTTGTAATTATTATCGACGTGTCGATAGACAATATACATATCACATGACATATGTTATATATTATATTGAATTGGATTCACTGAAACCAACGAAAGTGATTTCTCGTTTTTAATCAAAAGTTTTGCGAGTGCTATGCATCATCCATGTTCCCGAATTGTGATATTAATTTTCGCACAAACGAATGCCGCAGTTGTTCGTTCGTACTCATTATTTGACGATATAGGGTAATAAATTAAATGTTTATCGTCTCACTAATTTGACTGATGAATACTTGAATAAACCTATTCTGTATCATATATTTGTATAGTATCAAAAATAATTTATGATGAAGACCATAGTAAATATGTAACAATAATAAAGTATGCTTAAGACGGTGTCAAACACGCCATCGTGGTGATAAAAATAGCTTAAAAACAATAATACCAGGTATGTTTAAAGCTTCAAAATAATTGTTTTTGATGCATACCTATATTAGATTGACAAAATAAACTGAGGCCTCGAGAAAATCATATTCAAATCAAGCATTCAAGTTTTGATACTATAAAGTAAAAATATTTGGTTATACAAGTACATTATAAAATAACATATTACTATAAGCAGTTGGTAGGTAACAAAAGACAATAGATATTAAAATATTTTCCACAGTTATTTATATGATTATTACTGACGCAATTTTATTAACCTCACGTTACACTGTCCATTGAAGGTTTTAAAGGTTTACCTTAAGTAAAAAATTAATGAAAAATAATTAAAGCATACCTTATTGTTTTTCGTAACTAGGTGTTCTCAGAATCTAAAACAAGAGAAGCCACAATAACGGCATAATAAATTAGTAATTTAAAAATTATTCCCTGTTAATATGCATGGTAACCATAGTTACGTGATGTACTTGCACGCAAACGTACAATCTTTATCAAAATAAATTATACTTTATTTAAACCTAAATTATTTAAGCTATTAAAAAAATATATATATATACACATAAATAATATATATTCATGAATTGTTAAGACTATGAATAAAACAATTGTTTTTGCCATAGAATACCTGAAAAATATTACAATAACATGTTGAGTGGGTAACATTGTGATTCTTTATTATTACAATCTTATTTAAGTACTTTTATGCATAATATAAACAATATGAAGTTAAAACAATAATATTTTAAAAGGCTGGCGAGTATAAAGTATAGGTAATCACTTTTCTGTACAGGAGGTATCGAGTGTACCTCGTCTTTGTGTATAGGTTACCACTGTAAGTCATCCATTAGGATGTGTTAAAATTAAATTCAATAAAAAAATGATTCCAAGTGGAAACGCTTTGTCAGCCTATATTAATGAGTGTCTAAGTAAATTGCAAGATATTTTAGTTATTTAGTTTACTGTTAGAAATGCGGTAGGTGTTTACCTAAATATTCTAAGGTATATAAATAGTTTGATTATTTCATATTAATAATAAAATAAACACAATGTTTTCGGAAAAAATCAAGTCAATCTACAGTCCGTATAACGAATATAGTAAAATACATTACTATAATAGCAATATAAATATATACTTATTGGTAACATAAGCTGACACATCATCTTCGCCCAGAATCGTTTTATCGTTTTTCGTATGTAATGATTTATCATTAAATTCAAATTTAATATAACATACATTACAGTGACTTACTCAATGATGAGGTACACATAACACCTACAACTGTATAACAGAAAAGTTACCTGCATTCCCCCTTTTTTAACAGTTGAATTCGGCCAAGTGTTAGTTGATCAAATTCAATTTACATAACTGTAAATTTTTTTTTATGATTAAATTCGTTCAATAATGTAAATAACTATTAAGTTGAATATGTATACGATTTTTGTAAATAATATGTGTTTTTTTTAACTGCCATAATTCACCTTTAATCTGACCAATGGTCTTCTATCAACACAATTCACAAGTATTGATAAGTATATAATAATTAATGATATTAAATGTACCTAATAAGTAATTTTATTAAAACTACCTTGTACCTACAACTTTAAAAAGTTGCTTCTTAAAAATATCCTATTGTTATTTATTATATAATTGCAAGTTTGATAGTATGACGGTTTAAAAAAAAAATTAGCAATATCCAATTTGTTCCAACTAAAAAAAAAAGTTACAGGGTTCAAAATGTTTTTCAATAAAATCCCTAACCAAAAAAAAAAAAAAATAATAAAATTAAGTTTACAAATGTTTGTGCTTTTAATTAAATAAAGACAGTCTATTGTTTCATGAGTTTATTTTAAATTATGTTGATTCAAAGTCAATATTTCTATAGTTTCATTTAGATCGATATTCGAAAAATAATTATAAATATATGTAATATTTATAGACTCTAGACGTACAGTTTACAACAAAACAATTTTTTTCTTCTTAAATTAGTATTAATATGTTTTGTTTTATTTTGTAATCGCCTTATGTTCATATCGTTTTATTTTTTTAATGCTCCTTTAACATTATATACTACAATCGTTTTTCTCTTCTCTATCTAATACAACGATTAAACTCGTCTCTGGGTATAACTGTCTCTCTGAGTATAAATATCTCATTTCCTCTATACAAATTTAAATAACTTCCTTTCTACATTTCTTAAACAGTTATATAGATGGCATTTTCATTCAACCATTTGTCTGTGATAGTAACATAATCAACATTTCCATCCAAATCCTATGAACATTTAATATATTTACCATAGCAACATTTTGTAATTTCTTATTTTATGAGCAGTTTTAAAACTTATACTAAAAACGTTAACTTCTTATACAAATTATGAATAATAATATGTTCAAGTTAACATAAAAATGATAATATATTAAAATTTACTTTAAGTCAATACTGAAAGCCATTCATTGTTGATTACTACAAATGTTCTATATAAGTATATAATGAACAAATACAGAACAAATGCGATTTATTATAATTATAATATTGAATATGTAAGATTTTTTAAAACACTTAAAATCTAATATTAATTAAATGTAAAAAGTATTTTTCAATTGAGTTCAGAAAACATATTATAATAAATATTTCAAACTAACTCAATACGAATATAAATAAATCAAAGTTATGGATCCTATATGAGGATAGTATTGGTAGCTATATCACTATCCATCCATGACTCGTTGGATACGTCTTTTTCGTTTTCATTATTACCTATGTATGAATTATTTTGTACCACTTTATACACAGAGATATATTTTTAGAAACCCTCTATAGAATTTTTATTTTTGTACTTAATCTTTATACTGCATTTTTAATTTATCACAAACAGAATCTACCAAAAGATTTTTTAAGCTCATAAATTGATATTTTAATAAGCAACAGATTTTTTTTAATTTCTTATATTTGACAAAGATACTAAAGTTAAAAGAGTAAAAAAAAATTCAAGCAAACTTGATTTCAACTGAACGCCACTAAAAGTTACTTTTAAACTTTTTTGACTTCTTCAAATTTAAAATAATGCGAAACATCAATACATGGTATTGAGGTGAGCGAAGCGAGACGAGTGCCCAACACCCAATCTTTTTATCATGTCCAGAATTTTAAACACAAACTTCTACTTTTAATATACAATTCTGTTACAGAATAATTTTTTAAACATTTGAATGCATGAATATAAAATATTGAACAAATAGTTTATTATTTAAAGCATTTAAAGTTTAATGACGAGGAGTAGTCCATTAAAAATACGTAGAGTATAAAATAATTTCCCTACCACCCTATTCTTATCCAAATTTTAAATATTTATAAACTATAAATACGATGATTGTATTAAGTTTAGCATTTTAAAGTCAACATTTTTAGAAAACCATTTTATCATTTTACATTGAAATTTGAATTAATTTAAATTCTCAAAAGTTAGTAAATATAATTGTTTTTCCTTAACAAATTAAATAAATATAATAAAAACATACTTTTTTCGTATAAAGATAATAATATATATTTTGTAATATAATATTGATTACATCGTATAAAAAATGTTTAGGTAGGTAAACTAAATTTCAATTAACAAGATATACCTACTTATTTAGGATAAGTATTTTTTGTTGTCGTTTGCTTAATTTTTGGTTCGCAATTTGAAAAAGGTGTATAATTTTCTTTGTTCTTTTACTTGTTCATACAATGTTTGACTATGATATGTGTACAGGAAAACGAACTACGCCGTGTTTACAAAGATAACAGACATTTGAAAAACGAGGATGTTCCGTGTACGATTGTGTTCCACCACACGAAAGTTTTCACTCTATAAAGTTATACCGGTAATGATAATGTCTGAAAGTTTTTAAGCGATAGGGATGGTCAGCGGAAACTATAATAGCTATTGTCCGTAATAACCAACGTTTGGATAAATTCAGCATTTTTTCAAAAATTTATTTGCTTTCATTGTTAAAGCATTTTAATAGCATACCAAAATGGAGGTTAGGTTAATATAAAAGAACGAATAAATCAATATAAATGTCTTTTGGTTTCTAGGTTTACTTTTATAAATTATAAACATTGCAAGTACGTTTTTATAAAATAATTAACGAAACAAAAATTTTATTAGACATTTCCATGTTACACTTGATAAAATTGTTTAAAAATTTTAAATTTGTATTATTTTTATAGAACTTACCAATAAAGAAAACCTAACCAAGATTACCAAAGAATTATTTTGATAATAATATTAACATTTTAACAAATTTTCACGTTTATTTTAGAAAGATACTGAAAATTTTCAATTTTCGCCTCCTAAATGTACCAGTTAGATTTATGTTAATACCAGAATCCTCCATCCCAGTTGATGATCCGATTAATTGTCTACTAGAAAGAATGTTTCCAAACACAAAGAAACACGTATCATTGTAAAATCAATATGCTACGCTACAGAATCAATAATTATAATTCTTCGATTTCCATTATTATAATAACTTTAGTTTTATGATGAGTGAGTAAAAGAATCGACTATTGTAATAAACACGTAAAAACAATAATAACAATAATATAATAATACTAACAAGTAAGCAATTAAATCAATATTAACACAATATTTACACAAAACAGCCGTTCAGTATTATGGTTGAACGTTATAGTATGCAAATATGTTTATACCTAAAAAAATAAGTTTCATTTCGAAAATTATGAATTCACTGTTATGGATTTTTTTAAATAAAAGTATGTCTGTACTTCGTTATTTATGAGAAAAAAATAATTAGATTATGCTATCAAAAAATATTATATTCACTTATTATTTTATCGAATACGATTAATCGTTTTGTTTTATACCAAGGTGCCTTAAAAATATTTTTAAGGTTTATAAACGTATTTTTTAGACATTTTATATAGACAAATTACCTCATATAAAACTCAGATTGCCACAGCTCACAGCATGATGTAAAACTAATGTACTTTTAAATGTGTGACATGTTCTTATTCATCATTTATTTTTTTTTTCTTAGTAGTTACAGTTTCATCGCCGATCTATTACAAGAGTGTCAATATGATAGGCTAAGAAATACTTTTTTTTAAAATCGGTTGAGCTTTATACATTTAAAAAAAATAAAGAATTCGGTAACGTTCAAAGAATGTTATCATATCTTCAATGAGATTAAACCATATTTTTTATCATTGTGGTAAACTGTTTTTGTTTTAAGCTCTTACATATTAACCTCGCACACAAAAACATATTTTAATAAACATTTATTTTATATTCACAAACAAGGTTGAGTTATTGAGTTTTAGATTTTTTATTTCCAAATATTTTACTAAAATAAATTGAGTGTAGATAAGATTACATAGCAATTTTTACAATAAACCTTAAAACACCAATAAGAATTAAAATAAAAAGTACTTAATAAATTTTAAAGGCATTTTTTAGTTTAAATAAACTAATAATAAATTAATTTTTTTGACTAAAATACAAGTTAAGTTTAAATTGCTTTGATTTTTTTTTTTTTTTTTTTTAACTGAAAACGTTTGAAATAAGTTACTTTTTATTATAATACGGTTATAAGTTATTAACGTCACGGTTATTATACTATAAGCTATCTAATCATAGATTACATTTAATAAATAATCTACATTTATAAGTTTCTGAAGAAAAAATTTAAGTTATATATACTCATTCAATCAAATAAAATAAAGTCAATTAGTATAAAATATATTTCAATTGACTACAATCTCTCCATAAAAATCATTCTCAAATAAAAAATGAACATTTAATTAAATCGTATTTGTTATTTTATTATAAAAAAAAAAAAATAATAATTATAGCACTTACCAAAATTGAATGTTTTATAAATTATAATAAATTTTAAAATATAATTTAGTTAAATTGTTTTTACAAGAAATATATAAAATTTATTTTCAAGAAATATATTGAATTTTAAATTTGAAAGTCTGATAATAAAAATTAAACGCAGTTAATTTAATCGAGTATTGCGTATTTGTATCGTGGTTAAATAAATCAAATTATTGTAAATACATACTTTGACCTAGTTAAAAATTGAAATTTTTTACAAATATTCATTTTATTTTATGTGCAAAGACTTTAAATTAAAAATTAAGCAAAATTGTTAATAAAAAAAAAACATATTAATAATCAAATTATGGGATCGAATAATTCTTAATATAACTAACCATTTAACTGTAATATATTAACTGTATCAAGTTTGTATGTTTATAGATATACATTTACATTATACAGGGTAATTCATCAAGCATGCTCATCCCCTATTTTCTTCAATAATGCAGTTATTGAAAATCTGATTTTTGACATTTTTAAATATGTTTAATAATATCATGGTTTTTTTAATTATTTAGTGAATAATTTTTGTGAACATTTTGACGGGAATCAAAATGTGTAGGAGTTGTTTTTGAGTTATTTAACTTTGTGTACTAAAGATAATAGGTCCATGATAATTGGTTTGTAAGATATGGTGGGTATAGTTATTTGAAAATATTAGTGATTAATATTAATCTATCAGTATGAATTATTTATAAAAATGGACTAAGTATAAAAAATACTAGACCTAATATGATATCTATTTTATATTTTTGTAAAACTATTTTTAAGGACTATTATTCTTAGTACTAGCATTTTAATAACTGCGAAACCACTCGTTTAAATTTCGAATAAAGTACATCAAAAATTTAAAATAAAATATAAACTGAATAATTTATAGTAAAAAAGGGAGTTCTCATTTGAAAAACAGAAATTTGTATATCCGCAGAACACTCCATTTAAAAATTTCAAAAATTAGAATTTGAATAATTTCATTATTAAAGAAAAAAATGCTTGGTGAATCAGCCTGTATAATATAATAGTATATTTCTAACCGTAATAATAATTAGAAAAATATCATTACGCATACAGGTTATAATATTATAATATGATATTATAATATCTCTATATGGTCATATTTAATTTAACGTAGTCTTAGAATAAATCAATTTATTTATTAATAAATACAAAAATACGTTGACATAAAAAAAATATATATACTTTAAGTAATAATATACCACAATATATGTCAATAAGACGGTTGTATTTAACTGAAAACATGTTAATAAATATATAGTATATTTATATAGCGTTACAGTGGATTTGTGGTAGATAATAATATGCTGTAACCTAGTAATTACTAATTTATTTATTTAATTTGGGAGGATCTAGTCGTTAAGTGTATAATTTGTATATTTTTTTTGTTTAGTAACATGAATGTATATTTTAAATTACATGTATTAAACGGATTGTTGGCAAATAATTTGATGGCACTATGATAAACATTGTTATAATATTTCAGCATATTTTGTGTTTATTGTGTATTCAAATAAAGTCATAATAGACACTTTAATACCAATAAAATAAATTTGATTTTTATTCTTTAAGCACTTTATAAGTTCTCAAAACTGTTTAAATTCCAAGTCAATATATTTCTAACTATCTCTGAACACATTCCTATCTTACTAATGATTATGTCTTTTAATTTTCAAATAAATTTATTTTTATTATTCTTGAATCACATATTTCTCTTAATATAAATAATATTTTGTTATTTACTATGCAGTGTAAAGCAACAATTTAAGTCTTGGCATATATTAGAACAATACATATTTTATAATATTCTAAATTCAACCAAATATTGGTAAAAACCTTTAAAAATATATATATATCAATTCTTGTAACCTATTTTTCCAAATAAATTACAACAATTTAAATAGATTTCGCTTACATTTTTAGATTTTGTATGCTAATTGTATTGTTGAATGGTACATCCAAATGGACACATAACAAATGTATTATATTTAATTATTTAAAAATATTTTCAAAATTAAAATTATAAGTATTTTATTACAAATATACTAGTTATTTCTCCATTTGTCGGAAAAAATCAGTTTTTAAAAATAGTGTGTTTATAGTTACACTAGTGTTCAATATGCAATCTATAAATATAATATCCCAATATTTTAAAATATTTTTTTAAAAGATACAATAACCACATTATAATAAAGAAACAAAACTTTTGATTTGGATTCGAATACCTACTAAAATTAGTTATGACAAAGTGTTTTTTTTTTTTATAAAAACAAAGAACTCATTTGGTATGTAAAAAACCTAAAATGAGTTCATCAATGTGAACAGATAATATCAAACAGTAAATGTAAATTATAACCTAAAATCTTTTGGTATTTGATTTAAATCATTCATTCATCAATTTATAATTTAAATTTCATTTTTTATATTAAATTATTTTTATTCATTTATAGATGTTTTCAACACACCGAAAACAAATACTATAATATTATTTAATATGCATTTAAGGTTATAGTTATTTTACTAGTTATAGTAGAATTATACAATCAATAAAAAAACTTATCAGTATTTTATAGTATAACTATATACTGTAACTTACGTAAATTATAATCTAAATTAAATTAATTGTAAACTAATCCGCGATCCAACAAAAATCTTTACCCGATAAAGGAATATATTTTATTCAAAAAATATGACAGCCAATAATAGTTGTATTATACTTATGTATATACACAACAAGGTTACACAAAACTATAAAATATCAAACATCGTATTTCATATAAACGGAAAATATTACCTGGCATTATAGATACGGTTTTCAGGGCTCTGAGTACGCGAAACGTACGTAGCCCGGCTAGATTTCCGACGTCCATACCGATGGTTGCATAACCCGACGTGATGACGATGAAATCCAGCCAGTTCCATGGATTTCGTAAGTATGTATACTTATTTAGTATAAATCCCTTCGATATGGTTTTGATAACCATTTCGGCTGTATAGATAGCCAAGAAAATGTATCTGTAAAATAAATAAATAAAAATAAAGAATTATACAACTCCAATAAATCACGTTCATTTTAATGGCCACGAACGATAGTGACCCGATAAAAAATATTTGAGATTGCATTTTACACAAATAAAATAGTAAAAATATAAATGTCGAATATTTCCATAAACATTCGTTTTAAATGCGGTTTGCATTCCGGGTTTTGTTTTATGGGTAATCGGCGTATTTTTTTATTTATGAAAAATCCAGACGTAATTTCTTGTCAGAAACTCGATGTTATTCTTGCCTTTTCCTTTTACCTAAATATAAAACAACTTCGCACTGTTGTACATAACTTGAAGTATATGTATACATTTTCCGCATCCCTTAACTCTCAGCTTAAATACAAACTATGATGCGAAGGGGAAAATTCTTTACTGTTTAGTTGTTTCGCAGATATTTCAAAAGGTGGTTGAAATACTTTTTAACCTCTTTATTTAACATTAAATATTACGATTTATAATAATGTTAAATAATATTATGAAACATAATTTATTTTAAACTTATTTGTTGATTAATTGTTTTAAAGTGAAAAACTAAAATATTGTATACCTACTTAAACAGAAACATTTTACAAACTAATCTACGTATGTATAAACTACATTAACAAAAACATTTTGTATAATATCTAATTGATTCAGTCGTTTTCTGTCATCAAATATATAATTTTACTTTTTAATTATACAAGATTTAATTTTTTAAACAAAACAATAATATTTAAAAATTATTTGTTATTTTGTATGTTAAACTAGCTACTTGAGCTCAACATTTGTTTACGAATACGAGGTCTAATCAAAAAGTATCGAGACTGATACGATTAATCGTAAACCGGTTTGAGTATGAACTTGCACGTGCTATATTAATCTAACTTTATATGTTGGGAAAATATATTAGACATAGATTAGATTAAAATTGTCTCAGT
>JACXSJ010002048.1:0-50755 GCA_014851325.1 Pentalonia nigronervosa | reverse complement strand
CATATATTAATATTTAAAATACTGTATATAGATCTTTTTTAAATCTTAATTACAACTTTTTAATTAACAAAGTTATTGAATCTTCAATTTGGTTTCAATACATTTGTTATAATTGAGCATACAAAAATATTTATTAGACATCAGTAAATATAATTGTAAGAATAGAATTATTATGTATAAAATGACATAGAAGTATAATATTATAATATTATTTTTTTTTTTATTAGATTATAATATATTACATGTATGAATCAAGACTTTTGTAATATTATCAACTAAAATTGTTATCGTTTTTAAATGTTATCATAATATAAAAAATATACGAATTTATTATATAAATAATAAATTGTATAAGGCATATTATATTTAAGTATATAGTAAAGGTTTAAAAAAAATAAATATAATTTATGAAACTGATCGGATTGTGAAATATGGTTCCAAAAGTACGTATTAATTCTATAAATTACTGCAAACAAATTTTATTTATGGTGAAGGCCCAAAATATTTTCTCAAAAAAAAAAAAAAAAAAACATAGTTGCTAATGGTAAAAGTGAATTATAATATCTCGAAGAACAAATTTAATAACTATATTGTTCGTTTTCAAATAAAAATGCTAACTATTTTTTTTCAAATCAAATTAATAAAATAATAAAATATTTGTGATATTTTTTTGAAATAAAATTGTTTTTCCTTTATTACTTTATTTTTAAAACATGAAAATGCAATGACATTTTTTTATATTTTAGCTATTACAGCTGTACGTATCAGCACTTTGTGCACGTCATATAATTAATAAATCGATTATTTTAAATTTATATATTATGACGTTTGTTATTCTATTAATTATTTGAACATTTTAAAACAGTTTTAGTCATAATTTCATTGGAAACATTTTTTAGTTTGTTTGTTTTTTTTTGCGCCAGCGTTTTATTGTTTTGGGATTATAGTTTATGGGCGTGGTTTTTTAGTATCGAACTGTATATCCAACAGTCGTTTCGTCGTTCGTAAACTTAAAAATCCACCTTCACCCGGTCATTGATAAATACCTGGCAACGTCTTTAGTCATTATTGCAATGCGTACCTATAAACACACTTGCCAGTTGCCTAATTATCATTATCGTTTAATCAACGTACCTATGTTAAATGCTAAACGGTTTGTTCAAAGTCGAATGAAATGTCACAGCGCGGAGTTCATAAAAACGAGTCCTAGACGCTAAACAAAATGATTATGATAATTTATTAATAGCGTTATGCATTATGCATTATGCCCTTTAAAGATCTTATAACATTATCATATTATTTGCATTGTGCTATTGATGTATACCCGGAAACGAGATCAAAACGTTAACGTTTCTTTTGCGCCATGTAAAATTTAATGCGGTAAAAGTCTTTGCGTATTAAGTAAGTATTAACGAATCGAATTACACCAAAATTCCAACAAAATTTTAACGGGGATTTTTTTTTAATTTTAATAACTTCACGTCATCGTTGTGTAAATATTTAGGTACATAAACAATATTACATTATTTTATGCCTGGACGCATATTACTGGCGAATCATAAATGTTCTATGGGTACTTAGAATATAGTTCACACTTTCTAAAATGTTTTAAAAATGTTTGGTTTTTGTATCAAGTCATATAATATAACAGTTATACAGTATTATAATTATTTATTTTACAACATTTAAATTAAAAATGGAAAAATTCAATTCGAGACCGTTTTAATAAAAATTAAACTAATCTGAAATAATTGTTCTCTTCTATTTTCTACTTTATTATGTTACCTATGTAGCTATGTATATCATGGATTGTAAAAAATACAAAAACACTTTTTTACTATCATGCTTACATACATAATAATGACCTAATTAATATATTTGTAACATACCAATACATATATTTTAAAGTCATAAAATATTCTAAAGATATATACAGAAAAATAAAACCATTCCATTTGTTTTTATAAATTTAAAACCTAAATTCGTATTAAACAGCGCTTCATGCTTAAAGCGATATTATTGTTATAATATTTCACAAACTAAACAGTTCATGCAAAATAAATAATAATTACAATTACGTTATGACTTCTTCATATTGATATCAAATCGATAGTTGGTTTGTTAACTTAGTAAGTACATGTACGATTTGTACTTTAATCAAAACCACCGTTTAAATTAAATGAATAAGTATTTTCCATCTTTTACCTTGCTATACAGTAATATGTTACTTTTCAGTATGTGAAAGCAGTTTAAGAGATCGTGGTAAACATTGAGCTGTTCAAAATATGCCTGGAATATTATACATTCCATTGTTGCATTGAAGTTTAATGAAAATTTAATTTCTCTAAGCCCTTTGTAGTTATTATTGTTAAAGCCATTGATGAGTTTTATGTGTGCACGTTTTATTTATTTAAGAAGTTATGGTGGTTTTATGAATACCAAGAATTACAAATTATTCAATAATTTAGTTATAGTACCAATATTCTTTATAGCGAGGGCGGGAAGCGAGTTATTTCAGTCACAGGCTGAATTTCACCCAAGACAAAAAATTCCTTCCCGCACGAGACGCGCATAATATATTATATCTTACCTCCACCGACACAGCCTCTATCGATATTATGATTGTCCATAATGAACTGCTTTCGTTATTATCGGTGAACAGATTCGTCAAACTGTTTCAAAAAACAATGCGGGTTTAACCCACCTACCAGCTAGTATTTGATACAGGTATTAGATAAAACGTATTGATAAGTCCGTGTATATTAACTCGATTTGGATATTATAACTTTACAAATCATTTACCTTATTTATTTTTGTCCACTGGATTGGAAAATTATTTTTTCAGCAATACAACTCTTCAACCGACACCGAAAATTAAACTTTCGGTGCAGGCGTGAAAATATATATGAAAAATATATCTGACATTTAAAGTTATTAAATAATTTATTTTTAACATTATTTTGACTAAGCAATTTAAGTATTAATTAATTCATTATCTTTCACTTAGTGTAATTAAAAACAATTCTTAATGTTAAATAGGGTTAAACAGTAACATTTGTTTTATTAACTTTCTCTAAGTTTTTAAAAAAATTAATAGAAAATAAAATTACACTTTTGACGTCATTCCTGAGGTTTCTTTTATCAAACTGTCATTGTTAATTGTTAATTGTCTACGTTCTTTCAGTCAAAAACTCTTCATTTTGAATGAATTATGTGATTGATTCGTTTCGAAAAAAAATATCATAAGTAGAAATAAATCAGTTAAAATGAACAGTTTCACTTACACTAATATATCCCGTTTAAAAAATACGATTTTGCAGTAGTGTGGACAAATTACCAGTAGTATCACATATGTCTAATACCATTTTTATTGTACATTTAAAAATAAGATTCAACGGTATATTAATTGTGAGCTACAAATAAAAAATTATCTTTGCTCAGAGAAAAAGATTTTTTATTTATTTATAATTTTCACATACATTTTCATATTATACATAGGTATATTAAAATAATTTTTCAATAAATAAATTTGATGATTTAATAAAAATTAAATTATAAGTAAATATAACGACGTAGTTTAATGATATTCATGTGTGGGTAAAAAAATTATCCATAGGTAATACCACACAACACGAACTTCTTGAGCCATTTAAGTTTTATTTAAGTGATGTTTTTAATATTTTATTTTCGACTTTACTTTAGTTATCTCAAGGGATTACCGGGCATATTTTAACTTTTTAGAATATGAAACTTAAATTATATAACATAATATAATAATAATAGATGTGAACATGTGCAAATAATTATCTTTATATATTTTACTATTAAGTAAAGACAATTTTAAATTTAATTTTTAAAAATAGATAATGCTATGTCTTCATTCAAATTGATTATTAAATTAAATTCAAATCATATTTATAAAGTTAATAACTTACACAACTGATAAAATTATACATTAATTAGTATTAATGGCTATAATTCGTTGTGCTAATCTATAGTTGATTGAGTGATAGAACAAAAAGCGATTTAATTGTTATTGTTATTGTTATTCTATTATAGAAACAATAAAAAAATAGATCTTAAATAATTACAGATTTTTTTTTTTATTGATCTTGAATTTTTTTTTTTTTAATAAAATTTCTACTTCGACATCTAAGGCTATTAGCATTACATTTTTTGTACATATGTTTACATTCTAATTATGACTCATTCATTTAAAGTTGAGAAAAGGATACAAATCAAAGAAGAATACAAAAAAATAATAAAAATAATTAAATGAAATAAAATACAATAAAAATAAAAGTATTAGTTAATAAAATATTATTTAAACAAAAAAAGTTTTAAAATTGTTTACTCTGTCCTTATATTAGGTTTAATATTTTTATTGTTTTGAAGAACTCTATTGTTTTTCTTTCGTTGGTAGGGTTTAGACCAAGACTTGCTCCAATAAGGTGGCTTATGTGGAGTTCCTCTCTTTGTTTTTTGTACTGAATGCATTCTTCGAAGATATGTTTGATTGTTAGTGTGGTGCCGCATGCTTGGCACATTGGTAGGTCGCCTTTGCCATCAAATATTTGTGATTCATTCTTGTGTGTACAATTCTGGCCAGATTTAGTTCTTTTTTTTCATTAGTTATACTAATATTTTGGTTTCTTTTTCATTTTTTTTATTATATGTTTAATTTGATTTAATTTGTTTATTTGGATGCCCCATATGTTTTGCCATATGGAGGTTGTGTTATGTTTATTTGTTTTCTTACATCTGTGTACATAAATATGTTGATGAATTGTGTGTCAGTTGAGTGGATAGCAAGTTTTACTTGTTTGTCTGCCTCTTCATTGCTGTCTATTCTTATGTGTCCAGGTATCCATAAGAGAAAGATGATGTTGTTCTTCTAGTCTGTTTTGGATTTGTATTGCCTGTCACTAGGGTTAAATTTATTTTTTACGCTAATGAAAGAGCTTAATAAGTCACTTAGAATAATGTATTTTTGATTGTAAATTTTGTTTATGAAATCAATAGCCAGAAGTATGGTCACTGTTTCGGTTGTATATTATGGAACATGTTGGTGGTAGTTTAAACGATGACTGCAAATTGTTTTTTATTATGGATATTCCTACCCCTTCATCATTTTTGGAAACATCGGTATGTATTTCCATGTATTTTTTTTAGTAGATTTATATATATATATTTGGAGGTGTTTTTTCTTTGTATAGATAGTTTAGATCTGTATTTATATTGTATGTGCTTATTCATAGAGGACTTGTTATTTTTTCTTTTTTTATTATTTGAGGTTAGAATAGTTTTGATTATTTTGTAGCTTTACTGTTATATTGTTCGTTGATGCTGAATTATTTGTTAGTCTGGATAATGTCGCAGCGTATAGATGTTTCAATTTAATTACAGATTATCTTTGGTATCTATAGAAGGTTATTTATTCAGCTAAAATGATCTATATTTATAACTTACAGGTATATAATTTATTGTAAGTCGGTATTAAAGCTTTTGTAAGAAAAGAAAACTTTTAGCTGAATGACACAGATAAAAAGTTGTTTAAATGATAATTTTGTAAACACGTTTGCAATCTAATATTATTTAAATATTTTAACGTTTACTACATTGTTATTTTTTATTATATTTTAGAGACAGGTATTGAATCTAAACTTGATTAATATAGGTAAATATTTATACTTATAATATTGATTGGATAAAATAAGTCAATTCAAATAATTCATAATTATAAAATAATTTATTTGGTATTGTATTATATAAAATTGGAAATGTGTACTTCAAAAACGAAATTAATTTTTATTGTTTTGTTTTAATTAAAAAATAATAACTCTAGAGTTAGGTATCTTAACAGAAGAACAAATTTTCAACGAAAAATATTCTTAACTTTTTAACTACTGGGTATATAACACATTGTAAGATAACCATGGTATTGAACTATGTACTTTTTTTATGATTAATTAGTTTAATAAATTAGTTCAATTTTACTTATTTATTAAAATAATTCACATTTGAGTCAAAAATATATTTACATATTATACCCATTTATCCTTAAATATTAAAATTGCTTATTTCTATTGATACCTAATGTTATAATGACCTAATATTTTTAAGGTTAAATTTTGAGCGTGTATGAATTAACTTCGAAGTATGCAACATTTGATCGTTAATCGATTTGCCGTATATATATTTAAGCAATTTATATATTTATATAATCTTTGTACATTTTTTTAACATTGAAAGTGATCACTAAATTAAAATACTTATTACAAGTACTTTTATTGTATATAAAGATCAAAATTATGAGTAATACCATGTAAAATATTGTTGATTGTTTGATTATTAACATTTATGAACATATTCTTAATAATCTATCAGATGAATGGTTTATTTTATTTTTTTTTTGTTAGGCTCATATCTGGTATGTAATAATTGCAATAATTATTGTTATGATGCCATGTTAGTCAAACACTTTGCTTTTTGTAGCATACATAATATTGACATGCGACGAATAAAGGAGGACACCTGTTTTCAAATAGCCATAATGATACAAAATCTATGGTATAATTTTTGATAATTTAATGTGTATGTGATTAGCAGTATTTCAATGTCTTTGTTCTGAACTTGATAATATATTGCACTACCATAAATGCATAATTCCATGCAATTAGATTTTCGACTGTTTCTGATGGTTAATATCATCTACAATTGATAATATAAATAATATAATATATAATAGTATTTTGGATTACTATTATTATTATAAGTATCCTCTAAATATTAATTATTATTTAATTACATATAATGTGCACGAATTTATAAAAATAGTTTGTACGGTAATTCTTTAAACGAGACATTAATTGTCCCAGAGGTTTTTTACATTTTTTCCTCTGTAATACAAATAGGTATCTAATTTGTTCACTACTGCAAGATAAATGTTATTTTTATTTCGGTTACTTTTTAAGTGGTAACAGTTATTTATGATATCATACTTTGGAGCATAATACATTTTTATACAAACATCGACAATATGAATCCATAATATGATAATATGAGAATATTATTAAAAAAAAACTAATTTGAAGTGAAAAGTGCAAATACAGAACTTTCATCATCTTAAGGTTTGGAAGCACTTATAAATTATGATAAACCGATACATAAAAACTATAAATTTGTTTCAAAATTGATTGTATTATGCAAGTACGCTATAAAACTACTAGAGGTTTTTTTTTTATGTATTTATAATAACAGTTGTTATTTTATGAACTAACACAATAATAGCTTGGAATAATACCTATGATATTACATATGGATGGACTTCATGGTTCGTTTAAACTTATAACTATTTGATAAAAAAAAGTTAAGCCCAATGGTTAGTGTGTGTTAGTATGTATTAGCCTTATACAAAGACTGTCGTTGCTCATACTCACATTTTCTAACTAAACAATAACACCACAGGCCTTTGGCATACGATACGAACAATATTTCTTGAAATCCATTAATAAGTACAAGTTTTT
This sequence comes from Pentalonia nigronervosa, assembly GCA_014851325.1. Lineage (NCBI taxonomy): Eukaryota > Metazoa > Arthropoda > Insecta > Hemiptera > Aphididae > Pentalonia > Pentalonia nigronervosa. The sequence goes on along the minus strand of JACXSJ010002048.1, from coordinate 43,229 downwards.
TATATTCAATTGATAAAATTGAATATCTAATAAAATATTTATAAGATAATATTTATTTGCTCATTTAAAAGTTTAAAAGTTATACGCGTGGATCGATTTAAAAAAAATTTTAATTTAAATTATTAATTCCATTAAGTATTCATAGAGTTATGCATTTTCAAACCGTTAACAACATTTTAGTGAAAGGTTTGTGGACAGCGTTTACAACCATCGTAAAAATGTACAACATTTTAAACATTTGAGGAATGGTAATTCTGTAGATCGAAATGAATGATATTAAACTTTTAAATTTTTTAGAAAAATCATAATTAAATGATAATTACAACTTAAAAAAAAAAAGGTCGGCATGTAGTTACCGTTCTACTGTACAGTGTGTGTCAAGTGGGGTAAATGTTTTGAATTTGTTAAATTTGAATTCAATGATATAAAATCATTGTATACGAAAAACGATTCTGAGCGAAGACGGTCTGTCTACATAACTAAGTGTATCTTATGATATTATTGCTATTAAAATAATTAATTTTACTATTAATAAAGAAGTAGGTTAAATTAAATTTTGTAGAAACATTGTATTAGAAACTTTAATTGCGTGTATAAAATATAATAATATAATTTAAAAGTTTCAAGAACCAACGATTTTTTTTTTTAATTACAATGGAGTAAATAACATAATTATTCTTCTTTTAAGTATCTAATTTCGTCTAAATTTAAACTTCAAATGTCTATAAAAAATAATTTTTTAATATATATTTTTGTGTTTTTGGTTACATTATTAAATACTTACACAAATACTTATTTTACATTTTTAATACTTAGCTATAAAAACTAAACATTTTATACATTTTTAACTATAAAAAAATTTACAAACGTTCAGAAAATTAATGAAGTTGGTCAAAATTTGAACTTTAAATACTCATAAAAAAAGTGTGCATTTGTATCTTAAATATTTTTAAAATCACATTTAGAAAAACTTATAAAAATTCTTATTTTAAACTTTCAATGCTTAGTTATAAATACTAAACATTTCATACATTTTTAACTACAAAGCAATTTGTAAATTTTCGATATTTTGATGTCCAAATTTTAACTTAAAATGTCTATAAAAAATTATATTTTTAATACATTTTTTCAATATTTTGGTTACATTATAAACTACTTACAAAAAACCTTGTTTTAAACTTTCAATTCTTAGTTATAAAAATTGTATATTTTTTCAATTTTTAACTACAAAACAATTTGCAAACGTTTGATGATGAATTTTGGACAATTTTTTAAGTTTAAATTCATTTAAAAATATTGTGCAGATATATTTTTATTATTTTTGAATTGTTATTTTAAAAACTTATGGGGTATCTTGTATTAAATTTTCAAGAAGTTTACCTTAATAATTTTTATTTATCGATACTTAAAAAAAAATTAAAGAATCTGAAAATTACTTAGGCCTTTAATTAGCTCAAAAATTGTCAAAATATTTTTAAACTTTATTGGTATATAGAAAATAATAATCTGAAAATTTTAAATGTCTTCAATTAATCCTTCATGAATTACATCAAAATATGAAATTCGCCCAGACAAAACAGGTAAATATCTAATGTCTAATTTCAAATGCTTATAAAAAATTATTTTGAGGCTCTAGTATTTTTTTCTTTTTTAGAAAGGTAGAAAAACTTATAGAGTTCTTTGTGTTCGATTTTTAAATCTTAAAATAAAATAGAAAAAATTTTATGAATTTTTTGATAAAAAAAACCCTGCAAAATTTTGTGATTTTTACGTATTTTTTCGAAGTTTTAATTTTAGACACTTTTAAAAAACTATTAGAGACTTACGCTCAACTTTTTTTTTAATTTTCACTGACAACAAGTTATGAAGAATATTGTATTACATTTTTAAGATTTTGACCTACTGAAAAATTTTTTATCTGTAAGAATAAAAATAAAAATTAAAGAAATCCAATAATATATTATGGTTATAAATAGCTAAAAAAAAATTCAATATATTTTGAAAATGTTATTGTGTATAGAAAATGATTATATAAACATTCGGTGAAAATTTTATATATTTACGATCATTATTTATTTTGTTATATTATGAATAAAAATAAATTTTGATAAAAATTTGCTTTGCTTTGGCAAATTTGCGTTTTTTTTTTTTATTTTTTTTTGTTTTTCCCGGAACATTTAAAAACTTTTGAAATTTTGTACTTTAACCCCTCAAATTACCATCTAGATTCACTTTCCAGTCAGAAAAGATACTGATGAAGAAAATCAGAGTACATTTACTACCTTACAACGTGATGACAGACATAAAAAAAACACACATTGTAAAATCAATACATTCATCGCTCTGCTCAGTATCTAAAATAATATTAAAACTTAAGTCAAAAAAATAATAAACATGATATACCATAATATCTGCACATTAATAGGTCATTTTCTAATTTATATAAAATTATAGAATTTATAAAAATAACAAATATCTATAAGTTCAACTCTGTGGGATATACATATAATATATGTTTATCGCACGGGTTGACGACGCCAAAAATCAATTTATTTATCCTAGCCCCCAAGTAATAGATACCTACGCACATAAAACGTACGATATATTCGCGTGGATCGAAAATCGATTCACCAAACATTCCTGTTTGATATTTAATGTTTTAATCAACCCAATATTGAAAGAATGACTTTATTGTGACGTTTATTTCGATAGTCACTGTGCACTTTGTTTTTGTACCTAGTGAATGAAATGATTAAATTACAATCACGTAAGCATAACTTACGGTATTGAATTACACAAGACTACTTTTTTTTTTTGAAAATATGTTAGAGGGAGTTCCATATTAACTATCATAGTATACAGACTGTAAATTAATTAATATATTTTAATATTTTATAATTTACGGATATATTGTTATTGGCAATGCAGTGTGATATTCAGCTATAACTTATATACAATGGATGGGAAATTATATTGAATTTCAAAAATTATTATCACTCTTTGTTTTGTATTTTAAACTTTACTTATGTATTTCGATAATATTGAATTGAATTCATCATTTTTATTTACTTTTATCGGTATGTATATAGACACTATATATTGCTATATCATTATGTCTACACAACGAACGTAAATAAACGATCATGGTGACTGGTGAGAACATCAGCTGCAAACAACACCAATGATGAGTTTTTATAATTTGGACTGAATATTCTTTTTGTATTTGACAAAAAAAAAAAATAAATAAATACACTTTTTTCTTACATATTCATCTTCAAATTGATAAAATATACACAGGCAGGTTGTTTGGTGACAATAAATGTGGGATGAAGTTCTATCAAAATATCCCACTGGAAAATGTGTTGTTTGAATAAACAATTTGGCTATCCAAAGATCGAAACTCTATTGCATAATAAATTATTCTGTTGAAATTATATTGTGTATTACATCGGAATAAAATATTATGTTTCTTGAAACGTTATTTTTGTTAACGTAGGCGATAAAGCTTATCAGAAATAATTCTGTCGTTAATTAATAAAAAAAATTGATAAATTGTTTAACACAAGCCCTTTACACACAAAAAAATATATTTTATACCTATACGTTGTATATTGATTAAGCATAATACTAGTAAAATTTGTCTTAGTAGGTAGTTGAGAAACTTATTCAAAGTAAACTAATGAAATATGAATACATTTTATAATTAAAATAATACAAATAATTATCAACTATGAAAATACACATAATTATTAGTACCTTCCAATAATAGTCTTATTTTTCAAACATATATACATTTTCCATAATACGTGAATGACATTATATAGACGTCACTATAAATGCGATATATTTTAAGAATATTCGTCACGTTAATTTAATATTTAAAAACTATAGAATAATTTAAATTGATTGTTTTTTTAATTTAAATTATCCATGTAAATGATGATAATATTATCAATTTAAAAATATGTAAAATTGTGATGTATAAGATTATGTTTTCTATTAAAAAGTGGTAGGTTTCCTAATCATACTTATCATTTGTTTATATAAATAAATGTTGTTTTTACATTATGAAAACACAAAACTTATTTTTTGAATATATGTCACTGAAAAAATATTTTCTTATATTATTACAAATAACTACTCATTAATTCATCTGCGACTTTTTTAAAGCAGATTTAATGACTTACGAATAGTCCTTTGAGAGTTAAATATTGTATTTCATTGTATTCATCTATTTAAAATAGATGAATATATTTTATTATACAGATTAATCACCATTATAACACTTCATTAAAGTCAAACATAAAATTGCATTGAATTGTTTTCTTCAATTAAGCAATTTTAATAGAAATTTTACTTTCTACGTCAGGCCATAGTTCTGCATACAATTTATATACAAAACTGTTACGATAGTGCAATATATGTATAATGACTAATTAATTATAACCTACTAATGATTTTAGATTTTGATCGGAGGAGATATGAATGTATTATGGAACTACAATGACGCACGCGTATTTTTTTTTTATAAATACTGATTCATTTTTTTCGGAAAAGCCATTATACTCAAAATATAAATTATTTCATTATTACTATAGATTCACAATGCATGATGATAAACATATACAACTTAAAATTCACAATATATTCACGAACCACAAAAAAAAAAAAAAAAAAAAAAAACAATAACATTGATTTATATTGTAGAATATAAATTATAAACTACCTAGGTTTTATTATGTTATTGAACAATGAGCGATATAATAACATTGGCTGGCATTCATACCAATTAAGCCCATACAATTATTTTTTTAGAACTTATTTTTTGTTAAGTTTACATCCATATTATTATAATTACAAACTTACTTGATACTGTTCTGTACTATGGAATATAATTCAATTTTTAAACTTTAAACTAACAAACAGCATACAAGTTTGTTTCTACCTAATAATAATATGATATTATGTTACCTACTGTACATTTTTTTAGTGTGTTTGAAATTTTGTAGAAAATGAAGTAAAATTATTAACGAAAAATGCTATATCTGAAGTATTGATTGTCAATATTTGTATATCGAAATACCAAGGTTGTGACATTGTTAAGAGATAATTTTCTAAAGGGTGATTACAAATTAGAGCATGCAAAATTATGAGAGGTTCCACAATATAAATCAATAACTACAGTACCTCAGTCTTTGGTATTAAACAATACTATGTTATGATCATATCAGTATTTGTTTTAACATTAAAATTTTTAACCAAAAAAAAATATTTGAAAAAATATTAATTATTCTATCTATATTGCAGTTTATCGTTTAGTTGACATTTTATTTATAGACAGATCGTCAATAAATGGTTAATATTCTGTAGTTATTATTGCTTATACATCACTACTAGGAAATTATGAATTATTTAAATTAATATTAACTGCAACTAATGATATGTCAACATATTTTTATTTTAAGACAAATTAAAATTGGATTATATCAGATAACTTAATGAAATACATACATTTTCTCCAACCTTAACATTAGTAATTGCACAGATAAAGCAGTTTTAATGTACCGTGATTAATTAATTTAGGCATCGTATATTACTGAATTTATGATATAGAAAGTACTTAAGAAAAGAAAAATATCAACTAAACATACGATATTACATATCGTATTACTTACTGGAAGAACATTTATTTTAAGTATATGTAGTTAACAGTGCGAGGTCTAAGAATGTCCTATTAAGGAGTTGGTCATGTAATAACTTTAATACCATAGTAGAAAAATAATGTAATAAACGTTATTCGTTTAAATGTAAGGCATGATTTAATGATAAAAGAAGTTTGGTTTTAAATAATACATATTTTATAGAAGTATTCTTGGAACTACTAAAAGCAAGAAGTTTTATAATAACACCATTTGTTCTAAATTTGTTAAAATATTCAACTTAATTCATAAAATATTAAAATGTTTAAAGCTTATGAATTGAACACTAAAAACGGTGTATATGAATAAAATAATAAAATACATGTTCTTATATATGAAATAGTTTAGTTTTCAAATTTAAATAAGTAGTTAACCTTCAAAATATTTCATCTAACTTTATGAATATTTTGTAAATATTTTATATTTCCTTAAAATTACAATATACTATATACAAATATACGAGTTTATTAATATTTTAGATAAATAATTAAAATAACATAAAAAGTACTTACATTTTCCCAATGAAAGAATGAAATTATAAAAAAATCTGCATACCACGAAATTTAACTTATCGTGGTTTCTGGATCCCTTTTAGTATTTTGTAAATTATTTAGAATACCGGAAGAGGATAATTAAAAACAAACTATAATTAAGAATGTAATATGCAATCTTTATGTTCGATATACCTCAAGAATAGAATCAATAATCGAAGATCATATTTAAGAATGTATATTTTCTATCATACTACGTAGATATGGGCGAAACTCAAAAATATGGTCTCGAATAAAAAGTTCGTATCGAACAATGTATGTTAAATAGAACATTCAAGTGATGTCCAACTTTAACCGAACATTTAAATTATTATCGAACTGAATCCGTATCAAATATTTCGTTTGATATCGAACTGAACCCGAATCGAGCTTTTGAATTAAACTTCTTAGTTTGATTTCAAACTGAAATAACTTATATTAGAATACTGTTCAAAATTCAAACTAAAATAACCAATATTATAATACTGTTCAAAATTATGTTTAAGTCGTATTGGATTTTTTTAAAACAAAGTTCGAATTTCGAATTTGAATCGAACACCTCCAGTTTGGTTCGATTTTTCAAACTTCAAACAGTTTAACCTATATCTAATATTATTATGCTATTTGGACAAACAAATTTTTAGTTTTGATTTAGAAACCTCACTTTTTATCTCCAAACCTCTATATACCAGATAGAACGTATAGACAACAAAGGGGAATCGGTGGTGATTGACGTCAATCATTGGCATAGATATTTTGATATGGATTAGTATACTATGTAATTTAGTGAATCTCGGTTATCATTTAAATTTCAAAGATTTCACTTGGATAGTTGAATTGTTAAACATGTCATAATAATATTATGTGGTAAATTATCATTTAAATTATCTAAAATTGTACAATTTCAGTTAGATATTTCGAATTGTTTTCATCAATTTATTTTGTTATCTAAACCAGTGCTTACGACAAGTCAAACCCACCTACATATATGGCATACACGTATAATATATTATGTTTGTAAATACATATTAAAATGTTATAGAAAATGTAGCCAGGAAAACGTAAAACACTGTGACGTTGAAAGGCGACTTAAATTGATTGATTGCTTGTGAGAAATAATTTCGTGTTTTGACATTTCAAATTAATTGTGTAAATCTTTCACACTTAATACTTAAATACATAGTCTGTATAAAGTCGATAATATTATCGAATAAGTAGAGTGTAATGTTAATTTTTGAACTGTTTCAAATATAAAATGTGCTATAATAGTATGGTAATTGAATAATTCAATTCCATCGTAAAAATTTGCAATATTTTCGAAATCATAACGATATGAATTATTTTTTTTAACGAAAATACGTATATATAATTTAATTTTTGGTTTTTATACGTATAGAATGTGTGTTATTATAACATAGCTATCCCGAAGTTTTCCACTGATCGATATTCTAAGCTCACGTATATAGATCATTCACTATCGGCTCGTTATCGATATAGTTTTTCATTTTTGATATACTTGTAATTGGCTGATTAGATGACGTACGATGCCTATAAAATGAGTATGATTTAACGTTAAGAATTTATTGGTTATCAAAAAAAAATGTCATCCGAAGCCATGACGGCGTAAGTTCTAAGTCGAAATAAACTACAAATTAAATATTCATTACTTATTCGTCGTTTTAGCATTCACGGCGATAAAAAGGTAAAATTCTTTATTTATTTTTGCCAATTTATTATACATATCTTTCGAACGAAGTCGATATCTCGATAGATCCGATAAATAAAACATCAATGCATTATACGATATATTATACATATTTAACTCAACCATAGTAGTTTATTCATCCGCCGATAATATTTAATAAACGCATAAAATATTTCGTTTTCAATAATCATTTGTCACTATTCATAGTGAATATTATTTATTCGGGCACTAATTGAAACGCCCATAAATCGAAATGCGTATGCATTAGAATATCTTACATTTTCAATACTATACATTTTATAACTTGATAAATGTTCAAACACACTTCAGTTCTTAGTAATATTTAAATAACATTTATTTAAAATAGGAATGTTTTATTCCAAGACACGTCCTGAAGATACATCGGTGAAATTTTTCAAGACACTCCAATAAAAAAACTAATTTTAATAAACGCACATTCGCGTGCTGCAATAAATTATAAGTATTTATAGTTTGTTTTTTATATAAACTTAAAAATAAGAACAAGAGTTTCATAAAACCATAATTAAAAGAAACTTTTATTAATATACAAAAAAAAAAAAAAAAAAAATACAAAAGATTAAATTACGGAGGAGATTTAAATTATCTGTTTGAACTAAATTTAAACATTTTAACGTAATAGAAGAAAATGATTAATGGTATTGATTATAAATTATAATTATTTATTAATATTTAAAATTTTAATCACAGGGATTAGTAACATAAAATATAATTATGTAGGTATCAGTATGCTTAATAGGAATAAAATATTAAAATAAAAAAAAAAAAAAAAACGATTAATGATAAAAACTTAAGTTTTAGTTACTTATATTATAGAATATTAGTACGTTGATATTTTTTATAATTCTAAAAATATTGCTGGGATATTTTTTAATAATTATTACACAAATAATAACAAAATTTAATACGTTTTTATTATAGATGTATATAGCCGTTTAGACGTGGTCGATGTTGGGACAATTGGACATAAAAAAAAAAAAAAAATATTTGAAATATAAATAATAACAATTTAAAATAATAATACACAATATCAAAAAAGTGCTATATATTTATAATAATACTCAAAAATGGTGCTTTATACCGGCCACGTCTCTCACATTACTATTGTAATCTGTTACATTTACCATAGGATTTTCGTAAGTTGAATAATTTTTAAAAATGTCGGTTTTTTGTATTATTTTATGCTAAGGTTTAATTCGTTGGTGTGATTTAGAATGCCATTAAAGTTCTCGGGGAGAATAATACAAGAATTTCATGTAAAAAGGTTTTTTAGTAATTTCCATTTTTATTTTCAAATAGGCAAGGAAAAACTGTTAATAAGAGATACGAGTAAAATTATGATAGATTTTAATTTTGATACAATAAGTCATTTAACAATGAGCTGTTATAAGTGTGTTGGCTTATTGCAGGATTTGATTTATTACTGGAATTGGTTTGTATGTTGTTTTTTTGGTTTCGGGTAAGTAAAATGTATTTAATGTCACCTTTGGGATGTGCCACCGTTACAGAAAAATTCAAAATTGTAGGTTATTTTGAAATTGTTAGTGGGTATTTAGCAGTCTCTCTAGTTAGCAGGATGTTGACCTTGACCAAGATCGCAAGAAGGTGGGACATATTGTGGTTTAGTGCATGTCGAATGGTAATTAGTGGTTTTTGCCAGAGTGGATTATAATAACAATATATATATATAGGTGAGACCGTAATCCACGTATCTTATTGTTTAATTATTCCATAATGCTTCTAAAGTTATTAACCTTGGTAAGAAAGTGATATCGAAAATGGCTGGGAAGTTTTTTTATTTTACCTAATCAACGCAGAAAAGTAGGAGAACAATAATTTTTATTTATTAATTTAATATGTTTACAACTTACACTATTTAAAAATTAAAGTTTATTAGAGCTGATTGTGTCTTCGTTAGAAATTAATTGATTGGCGATAGTTACGAGTTTTAACTCATTAAGGTTTTCATATTGAGGCTGATAAGTGTGAAATTGCACGTTATTTGGTCCTTTGAAACAATTTATTTTAGATACATATCAATATCCATCCGAGGTGTTTGCTTGGATTTTTACGTTTTATATTTTGAGCGAAACAATGAATGTATTGATTTTGTAATGATGCGTGTGTGTGTTTGTATTTTTGTGTCTGTGTACACGATAAGTTGTCGAAATAATATTTCAATTTTTAATTTCAGAAACATTTCCGGTACGAAAGTAAACCTAGTTGGTGTATTCAAGAAGTAAATTTGAAAATTTCCAATAGTTTTTAAAAGTGTCTGAAAAAACAACAACAACAAAAAAAACATTATGGATAAATAAGAATTTTTATGTAAAGCCAATTATTTACAAAACTGATTTTGTTTTTTAGTGTAATACAAAAAATAATAACTATGCATACACTAAATTTTCACAAAATGTTAACATTATCATTTTTTACGCATTAAAAAATATTCAGCTTATTTGGTCTATTTTTGAGCTATTTATAAGCATTAAAATACTTGAAAATGTAATACAAGGTTTCTCATAACTTTTTGTTATTGAAAATTAAAAAAAGTTTAGCGTAAATCTACAATTGTTTTGTATGAGTGTCTAGAGTCGGAATTTCGATAAAATACGTTAATATATAGTTGTTTATTCTTGAATACATACTATTAATATTAATTCTGATTATAAAAATTTTCAATTTGAAGAATCTTTGAATATAATTTTTTTTTCAATTCATGAAACTTCAAACGTTAATTATACGAAAACGGAAAGTTAAAATATATAAAAGCAGTCATAATATTCATTTCGAATTTCAAGAAATGGTCATCTGAAACGTTGTTATTGTAAAAAAAATACATTAGCATAATGAAGACGTTACAGTTTATCGATAGTAAAATAGTAGTTCGTTTTATTTTGTTCAAAATAAAACTGAATGTTTTTATACCATATTAATATGCATAAAAAGTAAAATGTTGCATACTACATACTGTTATTTTAAAGAAATTCTTCTTGCGTGTACATAAACGTATCGATTTTATTTGTTTTTACAACACCTATAAGGTAGGTAGGTGAGCAATGGAAAAATACAAATAAATACTTCGGGGAAATTAATTTCGACGTACAATTTGCATTTCTATGGGTTTTCTCCTCGTACCCATATAATACGCGTCTTCTGGAAGTGCACGAGCAGATTACTTACAGGACGATATTCGGTGCTCATGTGGTGCGATATTATTTTGTACGGCTTTTCTCTTGCTTTTATTATTTTCTTTCCCCTTGGTCTGACAAATGGTAATTTATGTGCAGAGAATTACGCAAAGTATGTATATATGTATATATATATTTTCACGATTTTTCTCTCCGTATCAAATCGCCTCTCCCCACAACATCACTTGTACACACTCATCGGGCGTTTGTTAATTTCCCAGCGAGCACGTGCTGCATAATATTTTATTATATTTTGTAATTTTTTACACATACATTATAACATAATATTATGTACGTATTTTATGAACAGGTTTTTTCTTTTATCATTCACTCAAACTACTCTACGACGATGATAATACGTGTGTGTGTGTGTGTGTGCACTCAATATAATTACAGTAAAATACCTACTTAAAACGGAATAGCTCGGTATCGACTGATTTTTCTGTTATAAACAAGTTTCCGTTATAGGGACTGTTGTTGTTTTCCGTCGTCAGAAGATTTCAGTCTTACAGGAGGTCCGTTATTGGGAGGTTTTACGAATTAAATTCGCGTTTTCATTCGCGGATGGGTTCGCCAAGGCAATTTTCAAACGATGGGTTTTCCTAACACCAGTTCACGAGTGACTTGTGCAACGATAGCCCTTTAATGTTTATCCGAGGATATAAATTCCGACAAACTGCACACTCCGAACTGTCAGTCCCGAGATTCTTTATCGCCGCCTTCCGGGTTATTTATCTCAATTTCCATTGTGTTCGCCCCAAAATATAATAATATAATACAATATTGATACCATTCGTCGGTTGTAGGGAGGGGGGCGTTGGCGTTTTGACACGCAAAACAATGCATCGTCGTTTTCGGGGTACTCATCGTTACGTCGCGTCGTAATCGCGTGTATCGCTTAAAAATATGATATCGTTTATCTATTATACCTTTTTTTTTGTTTATGTTCATATTATTTTAAACTGTGATGACGGTACTTACGAGCACGTGACGCGTTTCGCCGACGGATAATAATGGCCAATGCAATTATGATTATCGACGTATATTATTGTACAATATCGTGTTATGGGCATTAAAATGTACGTGTTCTGCAATCATGCTAGGACATAAAATCTAAAGATCAAAAATCCACCGACAAAATATCCAAACCGTAATATCCAATGGGCTAAAAATGCGATAGTTGTAAACCATATACCAAAAAAATACAATGTGTGCCCAAACAGTCAATTTTTGTATCATTTAGTATTAAATCATTTTTATATTTTATTTTCATCATGTTTGTTATAGAATCAAATAAATGAGGACTCATAAATGTTTTAATAATTATATGTACCTATGTTGTTATATAAAAAGACATGAAAAAAAATCACATTTTACTAACTTTTTGGATGTTATGACGTATAATTTGTTTTTTTTATTTGAGATTGAATTGAGCAATATCGCGTTGGGTGACTTTTGTTTTATCAACATTTATTTCTTTTTGAATTTTCCCAATGCATGTCCAGTTTATTGAATATGAGTAACCTGTATAATAATGTTGTGTACCAGTCAGATGACGACCTTTGAGATGGACGTAGGAGCTTGTAGTCGTGGTGTTAAATAAATTATAAACTGTTGTATATTGTAATGAGTTGTTTTATTAAAAAAAAAATTAATATGCAGATTGGCGTGAAGGTGCTCGTTGTAACCCGGGAATATCACGTCTAAATTGATGCCAATTCGGCCTCCCTTATATATTGGCTACTCCTCCTATTGGTACCCACGTCATCTTAGTAAGACAGCTGTTGACCCCGTTTATTACCATATGCGTACGCACTAGCTCTAGGAAATATCATCAACCCACTCTTTGTCGTGCACGTGCAACTGACCGGATGCGGTTAGACCATTTATTATCATGTACGGATGTACTAGTTCTAGGAAATGCCATCGAACCACGCTTTGTCGTTGATTCGTGATAGCCCGTGCTTGTTATAATAATGATATTTGTTGACTGAATATTTTTATATTAATGGCTAAATATTTATCTATACACAAAACCCACAATGTGATGTTTTGTACTATTATGTATATATTTGTTATTAAATTTATCGGCAGGTGTTTTTTACAGATACTTTCCCGTAGCTGGTTTACCTTGTCAATTTACCAAGTGTGTTTTGATAGGGTCCATTAACCACCTATTAGGCTGATTGTGCCACCCACACATACGATCCCCCCTGTCCTTAAGGTCATTGCTCATTTATTAATAATCATAAATGTTATGTATCGCCAGGTACATAACAATAAGAAAAAAATGCATTCTTAATGTCAATTTTGATTAAATTTTACTAGATCTGCAGAAATATGCTTTTTGCTCTCCTATATTTTATTTTGTTATTTCCATGTTTAATTATTTATGAAATATTTAACATATTAAAAATAAAATAAAATAATAAAAACTAAAAAAAAATATTTGATAATAATAAAAAAAAAATTAACTATTCACGCAAATGACATAACACGATATACGACACTGATTATTATTTGAATGATCGTTAAATAATATTCTTTCGTTTATTATGTGACTGTCGTTTGTTTTCCGTGGTAAAATTGTCTTGAAAAACATAACTATTATATTATATATGATTTATATACATATTATCGTCGATTAAATTTTTGGTTGTAAGTCCGTATCAAGTTCAAATTGATGGCTAATTGGCAAAACTGGTTAAATTATGAATATAATCTACCGATTATAAAATTGTATAAGTAAATATTATTACTGTCATACCTATATTGGCTAATGGTTAATATCTTTAACAATACACACATTGAATAAAATAGTTTTTTTTTTATTTATAAGCATTTAATGTCTATGTCAGTAGAGTATAGATAACAAAGTCCACTTAGTATAGATACTCATTAAAATACTAAACTGGATTTTTCGTCCCTTAGATATATTAGTTTGGATACTTTGGCCATATATTTTTCAACCGAATCTAACTATTTGGTATATGATAAGTTTATTTAAATAATGTACAAACCTCATTATAATATATTAATATTTTATACACGACCAAGAGTTGGCTCTAGTTGTGCTATTTTTTTAACAAAATAATTAACATATGACTTACTTTACTGCGAAGTTAACCCATGTCAGAACGGCTGTCCTTCGTTTTAATGGTGTAATGTTCACCGTCAGATAATCTTCAAGTTGGTGTTTATATTTTAAAAAGTTAAACATAGTTGATAACAAATGAGGGCTGTATATTTGTGACAACACATTTTATTAATATTGTAAATTATTTTGTTCATAAAAATACAAAAAAGTAAATTGAATAATAATTGTTTTCTCAATACTAAATGACGAATTAATTAGGTGTAGGTATATTTATGATTTAGAATTCAGAAGTTTCACTATTTGTTCTGAAGATCTGATCAAGAAAATTATCTCAGTTAGTAAGTATTATTAGGTATATTATTATTATTTATGATAACCATAATATTCAAAGAGAATAATAATACCAATTAAAAAAAGGTCTGCGACGTTTGCGTGGAAAAAACTGCAATTTGCAATAAATGAGGGTGTATTATTATTACAGTGGGTCATCGCGGTTCGAAAAAAAACATTTGATTTATTTTTATTTCGATTTTTTAGAAGCCCTATTTTTAATTTTTTTTTATTTTTGTCATAATACATGTTCCGGTTTACTTGCTTCTCGGTGTCTGGGGAACCAACAATAATTTATAATACAGATACGTATATAATATATATTTTACTACCAAGAGTCGAAATCAGGCAAACCTATATAATATTTATATTTATTCGAATTAATACACTATTGGTGAAAACGAGAATATGATTTTTTGAACTTCGAGTAAAAAAGGATATCATATACTATTGTTTATTACATGTGTAACAGTTATCAGGTCAATAAAATATATTTTGAACAAACTTTATTTTAATTTTTAAGTATTTTTATAATCTTAAAATATATTAGTAAAGAATTTAGTTTTTAAATTTTTTTTTACATAATCATATTTTAGATGATAAAAATAAAAAATCAATTTTATAATTTTTTTAGTTAAATTTTCAATTATATTTAGTCTGGCTTTTATTTACATTAATTTAATATTCATACAAACCTTGTATTACACTTTCAGATGTAATAATCAAAATAATTAAGTTCACACATAGAGTGGTATAAAATGTGATTTAATAATATTAAACCAATTATAATTGAGATTTTTTTAAGTTCAGTAATAATAACGCGAGTTAGATATTTGTGTATAATTTTCAAACGTCATAGAGACAAAAATAATAAAATTTCACTAATAAATACTTGTAAAGAGTAACTAAACATGATTTATCTACCTACCTAATTGTTTTAATATTTGGCCATAGCTTAAAATATTCATACAATAGTTTATTAGTAATAAAAGTTACTATTTCTATTTCTTAAAATATTGTGATATAATGTGTTTTGAAAAATGTCCGTTATGAAAAAAGTACTGACCGTGCTATTTTAAATGCATGGAAAAAACTTGTGAACCGCTCTTTTAACTGATATTTGATATACTTCTTAAACTATTATTACAAAAGTTCAAATATCACCACTTTAATAAAGAAACGTTATACATTTATTGTGCGTAAGATATAAGTTAATTAATGTCACATGATCAAACAAATTAATT
Organism: Pentalonia nigronervosa; assembly: GCA_014851325.1. Classification (NCBI taxonomy): domain Eukaryota; kingdom Metazoa; phylum Arthropoda; class Insecta; order Hemiptera; family Aphididae; genus Pentalonia; species Pentalonia nigronervosa. Next base: position 27,394 of record JACXSJ010002048.1, on the reverse strand, counting down.
CGTTCTGTAAGAAATATGTTTATTTTAAATGCTTATTTGTTACATTTAAAATCTATAATTTTTAAAATTTGTCTCCAATCTACTTTATGTTATATAACCTATAGGTTCTATAGTATTTTTTTTGCGAACAATAAAATTATGTATATTCTGAGTGTGCCACTTTATGACTTGATCCAAAACTATTTAAAATTATAAAAAGTAAAATATTAAAAATAATTTTGAATATATCTTTTTTTTTAATTATCAAATAAATAAATGGATGTCAAAATTCATATAAATCTGAAATTATTTGTTTATTTTTTGGCAGTGCAATTATCACCCAGCGCTCGCATATGATTTAATATAAATAATCATTGTTAAAAAATGATAATTTTTTTCCTATACCACTATGTGGTAATTCGGTGGAACTAGGTAGTATGTGTATAGTTATGTATAGTTCGAAAACATTTTGTTTATTTAATTTTTTTTAAAACAATTTATTTGAGATAAATTAACGAGTTTTAAGTACTTAAAAAAAAAATAAAGTAGATATCTGTAGCTATGTTAACAGCGTATAAGTACCAATTATTTTGTTTTTCTAATATCAAGAAATATATATAAGTGTTTAATCACCACCAAAAATATAAACTAGGTACTTAAACTGGATAATAGTATAGTATTCTAATGTATTATCAATGGAGAAACTTGATAATGATAAAATATGCAAACAATCGAGTTTTATAAGAACTTTACGGTGCATGTGTCAAACATGAATTTCCATTCCGGAAAATAATGACAATTTGTCCACGACAGTCGGTACGTAAAAACGAGACAATATCAGTTGTACATAAGCCATATAATATTATTATATATATTCTGAGTACGGTTCGTTCATGTCACGACTTTAAATCATTTTGGCATTACCCATTTCGTATAATTAAAGTGAATTGAACATGCGTTATATATTAGTACCTACTGCAATAATTTTACTGTTGTTTTCGTTAAAATTTTATTTTTCAGCGTTCGATGACGAATTTCAGTATTGCAATTACCAATCTCCTTCGTCAAAATAATATTAAATAACAATATGTATAATGAATACTTATATGTTTTTACCGATTGGCATTTATTATAAAACTCCATAACTGTTAATTTTTAAATATTGACTATACATAAAACAAAATGAAATATGTATCATTATTATTTAAGTAGGTAAGTAAATTAAATTTATTTGAAATAAATTATCATTTAAAATCATGAAGTTAAATTGTCCATTTAGTTGAAAAGTTTCCACTTAAAATAATAATAATGATATAGTATTGAAAATTGATGATGAATGTCCATAACAAACAAATTATATAATTCACGCATTATGTTGGTTTAGATGCATAATACTTGCTTCTGAATTCTAAAATTAAAATCAGTAGTTATGTTGCATATGAAAATTAGAAAAAGAAAGGGTGCAAACTACAGAGAGAAATAGAAAAAATAAACATAAGAATAATTATCGAAATATTAAATAAGGTTAAAAAAGGTTTTAGACCCATACCGACAATAATAAAAATACAAACGGGACCTTGTTAATAGAAAATTATAAATATTAGCAAATTCATTCAAAGATGTGGTTCAGTCACTCTTAAATCAACCTAGTAGAAATGTAATTGTGAAGAAGTATGATGTGGTTGAACAAAGTATTAAACAACTATTGTTTGAAGAAGTAGAAACTGAATTAGAAATACTTACGGATAAAAAAGCCCCTGGAACAGATGACATGATATTAAAGAACTTTATGAACGAAAGAAAGCAATTAATAATGCAATTACATAATCTAATCAATACAATCTGAAAACGCAAGAAAACATCAACATTACAGTGCACTACTATTTTATGATCCATTTTTAAAAAATGGTGACACCGTGAACTGAAATAACTATAGGATTTCATTACTCATACTTCAAGTAAGGTAGGTACTATCGAATTAACTACCAAATAGTTTGAAGCCATACATAAAGAAAGTATTTAGGATTATCATACAGGATTCATGGAATTTGACAGATAACTGAAAAAGTCTACGAATTTGACAAATAAGTATAAACTATTTGTATATTTAAAATCAGTAAACGATATATTGAATACAGAAATACTATGAGTTGTATGGGCTAAATGACGATGACCAAAAAGATTAAAAGAATAATTTAAATGTGTTTACATGGCTCGAAATGTAAAATAAAGTATGGGAAAGAGTAGTCAGAATAACTCATGTTGTAACAGGACTAAGACAGGGTGATGCCTGATGGTGTCTCTAGTGATTTTCAATAAAGCATCAAAATTAGTCATGATTCGTGAGAAGAACCTTGTCAGATGTGGTAAAAATCAGAATAAAAACTTAAGATATCTGTTTTAAGCAGGTGTAACTAATAGCAATATATCCATACGGAATATAGGCTACAACAAAGATGGATGGAAGTAAATTTGCTAGATTTGCTAAATTTGAATGAAAGATCGTTAGAAGAATATTTGGACTCCAGAGAAACATTGGGTGAGTATATGAGATAAAAACAAACTGAGAAAAAGGGGAACTGTATAGAAAAATAATTATAGTTGGAATCCTTAAAGTAGTAGGCTAAGCTAGTTTGTCTATGTATGGTGAGTAGAAGAGCTCATTGGTTTGGCACAAGATGAAAACCAAATATGAAACAGCAAAAGGAAAGTCTAGGTAACAATGAAGTGATAGGATTGTGAAAGACTTAGCACTGTTACGAGTTGAAAATGGAGAACAACTTACTAACGAATGAGTGGGAGAGATGGGGGCAATTGGATTGGAGTAATGAATTAAACAGCTCGTAAAGAGCCAAGAAGTTGAGTCCGAATAAAAAGGATCAGAAGAGGTCATAGGTAATTTGATTCCTAGCTTGACTTTTCCTGAGTAGGACTTGTTAAGAATCATTTTTTCAAATCAAAATCGGATTGAAACAATTTGTAGAATTTATTTGGGCAAAATAATAATATTTTACAGAGTCTGTTTGTACCATTATTTTCTTTCCCATTTTAGCAGATTATTTAAAGTTAGAACTCTTATCCAAACAGTTACAACTTTTAGAACGAAATACAGTGCACCAGCCAAAATGCGATGAATGGCGACAAGAATGAAAAATAAGACTCATGGCTTCTAATTTTAATAAAATCACAAAACTCAGAGACACAACTTCTCGTATAAATATTGTAAAATATATTCTCTATGAGTTGTTTCGTGGAAATTCAGCTACAAGATACATTATATATTAAATTTTTACCTCTTAAAAATCAGTTTTGGTAATGATGACCAGGTCACTCTCAAGGAAGAGGGAGGGGTCTTGAATTGCAGAAAAATTAATATTATATTATAGGTATAATGCAATATAATTTATATTATTATTAAATTTGGACATTAATGTTTATAAAAAAATCTTGCAATGAATGTATTGACTTTACAATGTTGTGTGTTCTTTTTATTTTGACTATCATCACATTGTTAGGGTAGTAAAAATGCTCAGATTTTCTTCTTTATTATCCTTTCAAGTAGGAAAGTGAATTTAGTTGGTACTTTGGAGGTTCAAAAGTAAAAAATTCTAATAGTTTTTAAACGCGCCGGAAAAAAACGAAAAAAAAATTAAGGAAAAACGGGAGTTATTTTGCAATGTAAATTTTTATCAAAATTTATTTTTATTTTTAATGTAATAAAAGAAATAATGACCGTAAATATATGAAATTTTCACTGAATGTTTATATAATCATTTTCTACCCACAATAACATTTTCAAAATATTTTGTTTTTATCTGAGCTATTTATAACCATAATATATTATTAGGATTCTTTATTTTTTTTTTATTATTACCGATAAAAAAATATTCAGTCGATCAAAAAACTTGCAAATGTAATACAATGTTCTTTGTACATTGTTGTAAGTGAAAATTAAAAAAAAAAGGCGAGCATAAGTCTTTAATAGTTTTTTATAAGTGTTTAATGTTGAAATTTCGAGAAAATACGTAAAAATCACGACATTTTTCTTTTTTTTTTTTATTAGAAAATTCGCGAAAATTTTTCTATATTATTTTAAAATTTAAAAATTCAACACAAGGAAATCTATAAGTATTTCTATTATTCTAAAAAAAAAAAATTACCAGAAAGTTAAAGTAATTTTTTATGAGTGTCTGAAATTAGACAATAGATATTCACCCGTTTTCTCCGAGAACGATTTTCTTATTTTGATGTAATTCAAAAAGGAATAATTGAAGACGTTTGACATTTTCACCAATTGTTTAGATTATCATTTTCTATACACAAAAAAAAAAAATGTAAAAATATTTTAACAGTTTTTGAAATAATTATAGGCTTTGTTTTTTTATTTTTATTTTTTCAATATCGATAAAAAAAAAATTGAATACAATATTTCTCATAAGTTGTTAAAATAGCATATCAAAAATAATAAAATTACATCGGCACAATTTTTTATAGACATTTTAAGTTGAAATTTAGACGAAATTAGATATTTAAATGAAGAATAACAATATTATTTATTTTGTTGTAATTTAAAAATATTTTTCGCGAGTACATGAAACTTTCAAAGTATATTATTATATTTTATACACTTAATTAAATTAATTACATTTTCTAATTCAATGTTTTCTATAAAATTAATTCAACCTACTGTATTAAAAATAATAATATGAATTGTTTTAATAGGAATAATATCTTAAAATACTCTTAGTTATGTAGGCTGACAAACAGTTTTCGCTCAGAATCGTTTTTCGTATACAATGATTTATAGCATTAAATAGAAATTTAACACATCCATGAAAGTGACTCACTCGACACCTACTGTATAGCAGAGCGGTACCCATTTGCAGAATTTTTTAAAATTGCATGTATCTATAATCGTTTTTATAAGGTTTTTAAAGTTTTATTTATATTTAAGTAATTAGGTTGAGGGTAAAGATTAGGAGGGCCTCGTAAATTTTAAGAGCGTTTCTGATGATGACTATTTAATTTTTTTTGGTTTTATACTTTCATTTAGGTATGGCATTCAAAATGAACCGTTAGCTAAATAATCTTTAGAAATTAAGCTTAGAATAAATATTCTACTATGTGGTCTGTTTGTTGATAAAAAATTAACATTTTTGGTAGCTTGCCCGGGCGGTTTGATTAACAATCATTCCATTCTAGAAATTAAATGTCCAGCATCAATAAAAGATTTTATAGCTTAAGAAGTTTTTGAAAATAAAAAATTAAACTTAATGAATTTTATTGATAGAGAATTAAAATTAAAAACTTTTCATGATTATTATTATCAAATACAGGGGTAATTACACGTAACTGAAAGACAATATTGTTACTTTGTCGTATGGACGCCTAAAAGTATTATCTAGTTTTATATTATTATTTTAGTGCTTATAATATTTTTAGCTGTCCTAACCTGGCGTTGCCCGGGTTTAGTTGCCGGGGTTGAGTAAAATAATATTTAAAATTGTATTATTTTACTTTAGGTATGACGTTGATAATATAACAAAAATTATTGAATTTTGGAAGAACATTGATCCACGTTTAATAAAACATTACATGGAGTGTTCGCTTCCTTAATTAATTGACTCATGATTAGCCAGAGGACTTTCTTTAAGGACTGGTTTATTATATAATAATTGTTTTCTTAATATTTTGTTGTAAATATGTATGATGACACTTTACGTTTAATACCATCTGTGTAAAATATAATATTGATTTAACATGTAAATTATATATATATATATATATATAATTTTTAAGTAATATTAAACTTAAAAAATAGTAAGAAAATCTTAAAACTGTCAGTGACACGGTAAGTCAAAATAATTTACAGCTTATACATGTACATATATGTAAAATATATTGAGTGAAATAAACAAGTTTTTTTAATGATGAATATTTTTTTTTTTTTTTTGCTCACAACCAAATACAATAGTAGGTAGTAAGTAAATTATATAATTTACCATCTAGTATCTATAATAATTGACATACTATGTATATTTATTATTTTAAATATGTAAAATGTACTTATCAACACTATGTAATAATAATATATCGTACCTATGTGCGGCAGAACACGACACGCGACATCATCGAAGATAAGAAATATCGTTGTGCGGCGGGCAATGGTAATAATGTTGTCGGGCGGAAGCACTCACACTAATGATCGTTCATTATAAACACAAATACATGCCATGCACGCACTATGGTATTTGCTTTCAATTTGCCTATTACTCAACTCCTTAAAAACGATGGGTATCCAATCGCCTTAACAATAATATACAATTTTGTTATTATTTATTTAAATACGAGCTGCTTGGGAATTTGTAAGTTGAGATATTTGACCGATATACAACGTTTGTGTAGTGTGACTGATTTTTTTAACTGTATAATTAATAATTAAAACTTGAGCATCTTTAAGAACGTAAATTACATGAAACATGTTTGGATTAGAAGTATACTACTATATAATTAATTGTTAATACATTTTTACAATAGCTGGACTAGGCATAATATTTTGTAATTATTTTATACTAATATAAAATTAGTACAAACGAGTAGCAGTTTTATAAGTGGCTTAAATGTACGTGGTCCAAACATGTTCTTGATTTCAAATCTATGAACGATAACACTAACAGATAACTTGTTCGATGTTATAAGAGACGTTTGTGCTATAATATCTTAAAAAAATAAATATAGATAATTAATGACTTCTACAATAATTGATCATTGGATGATCGCTTATTTTGAAGATGTTTATGTTAATATTAACTGTATGTGTATTATTTTGAATGCATATTTTTTTTGTAATTATATTGTTATGAGATTCACTTTTGTACTATAGAATCGGTTAAAAAAAAAAAATTAATTAAAATAATTATTTTCCATTTAATTTGTAACTTTTACAATTTTTTTTTTTTGAAATGTTAGTAGTACGCAGCAAATAAAGTAGAAGACAATATTTAAATATTACGATTGCAATAAAGAAAAGTTATTGCAGTAGGTTATATGAAAAGAAAATTAGAATAGCATTTCTTATCATCATTTTAAGAATCATAGATAATAATCAAATTACAAGATCAAATAATAATATAATTTAACGGGCATTAAGAACTTATTACTCAAAGCTTAACCATACAATGTTACTTTTCATACTGACTACTTTGTAGCATTGATTAAAGCAAAAAGATACGTTTTCTGTGGAAATACTGTATCATTATACAATATACAACATACGTTAATATATGAAACAAAAACAACTTTGTGTAGTCTTATACGTGTTTAGAATGTTTTGTATATCATATCAAGTTTTATTACATTTTAATATATGTATAGTGACTACCTACCGAGATCTGACTCTGTCATGCAGTCTAATTACAACAGTCATATATAATTCTATCATGTATTCATTTGGTTTGTTCATTTTTGATGAATTTATCTAAAAATCACATAATATTTTTATTTCTTTTAATATGTTTAGGTTGTGTATAATGTAAAGAAAAAAAAATGAAACATCATTATAAGTACATTACTTAATATATTTCAAATTTTAAATACTGATTTTAATCTCAATAATTTTTAACTTTAGAATTTGTGTTTATATAACTGACCGATAACTTATTTGTAAATGTTAGAAATATATCACAGTGAAAAATTATTTTAATAATCTCACCATATAAACACGTCTATATAATATACATTAGAATTTATAATCTAATTAAAAGTACATTTAATGCATATTGTGTACAGAGTTGTAAGTAGTCAAATATACATTTAAAATAGTTTCACAATCTATTTCTACTCTTCGAATTATTTACTGAAGTGTATCAGCATGTTTATATTATGATGTTAGAAAATAAAACAGTGTAAGGACACTTACATTTTTATTTTAAATAAATCAATAAAAATATCCCCTAAATATATAAGTCTTGTATTTAAGAATGTCTTTGCTTTTTAACATATAGACTAGAATGGTCTAAAAAACCCAAGATCATTAATATTTACCTCCTATTGTCTAAAATATTTTTTTTTATAAATATTAATAAAATATAACTATTTTTGAGTCATCCCAAGAAACTCTAAATTTGTTTCGTTTTACAGTATATATATATATATATATATATATATATATATATATATATATACTGTACAGGTGCAATTATACATATTATTGTGTACGTTATATATTATTATTATCTATATTGTAGACATTTAAATGTATTTAAATTTTATTATTTTTTATAATAATATTTAATTTACTCAAATGAATTGAATATTACATCCATATAGAAACAAATCTACTACATTTATGATTATTTTAAACGTTATTGCTATACAAGAAGGTACCACTTTTGCCTATACATTACGCCGTCTTATAAATTCGTTAAATAAAATAAAACTGTCGTCAAGAAATTATTAACTCATGTGATAGTTGAAACTATTAACAAAATTGTTGCGCTGAAACAATTCAAACAGCCTGTATAAGTCGAACTATTTGAATTGAATAATCGTATGTGATAATTCAATTTCAGGCCTCGGACAAGTGATTTGCCATACGTATCCGGTTAATAATTATGAAATTGCGAATCACAGTAGCTGGCACAGTATGACTGTGACCAATAAACAGGGTGCATTAACCATGCATGCTTACCCCTTTTTTCTTTAGTCATGAATCATACATTTATTCAAATTCTAATTTATGGTATTTTTAAATATACTTAAAGAAAAAATTTTAAAATTCTTTAATATTTTTTTTTTTACTATTTAAGGCATATTTTGTGATGACACAAACTTCTGTTTTTTAAATGGAAACTCCTATTTTTTTACTGTAAATTATTTAGTGGATTATTTTTTTTCTATAAATTTTGATGTACTTAGTTTAAAATTTTAACGAGTAATTTCTCAAATATTAAAATGTTTATACCAAGAATTATAGCCCTTAAAATGGATCTAGTGTTAATTATACTTGGATCATTTTTAAAAATTATTAATATTAATATAAGCAATTAAAAATCATTGAAATTTTCAAATTACTATAGTCTTATAACTTCTAAACACTTTATAATGGACATTTTACCCTTAGTACACAATGTTAATTAACTCAACATCTAGTCCCATGCATTTTCATCCTGATACGTACATCAACATTTTTAGAAAAATTATCCATCAAATGATTTACAGTAGAAAATGTAAGTTTTTATTTGATAAACAGAAGTTTGTAACTCTATAGAATATTCATAAAGTAGTACAAACATCTCAAGAATTTGAAAAAGCAATCATGGACATTTAAAAATTCCAAAAATCAGAATTTGAATAATTTTTATTAATAAGGGAAAATAAGTATTCAAGCATGCTTGGTGATTCGTCTTGTATATATGTATAATGCGTAATTATATATCATTACTGATCGTGAAATATTTCAATCGATAAGGACAAAAATAGTAGCACTAAAATTTATCTGATTAAATATTAATTTAAAGCTAAAATTAACCACTACATAGTTGAACATAAGTCAATAAAAGATAATAAAGGATGCGTATCTATAAAGTATAATATCTAAACAAAATAACAAATTCATTTATAATTTATTAAAAAAATGCAATTCTATTTCCAATAATATCATACAATTTTAATTCGGCTACAACAAATCGTGGTGACCCCTTCCTCGCTTTTGCTATACATTTTAGCAAAGCGGAAACTTGTAGTTTGATCAATTTTAAAACTGCAACAAAGATTGATTAATTTTATTATATGTCAAGGAATAAAATTATATGAAAATCATGTATTATGTAATTTTATCACCGAATATAACAATCAAAATAGTATAAGTGTAATAGAAATCAACTACAGGTACAAAAAAACCGATGTTCATTATTTATCATATTCGTTCAATATAAATAACTAAAATCTATCATGAAATGCAATTTAAATTAATATAAATTCTTTGTATGGTAAAGTGATTATCTGATTAAAATTATTAGTTTTAAATTTTAAACATCTGCTGTTTATAAATTATGATGTTGAAATAATACCTCAGAAGTTGAACACAAATCATTTATTTTGGAGTTATAAACCAAAATCCAAAACGGAGAAAATATTTCAATTTGAATATTGTTGTAATTAGTAAAACAATTTAAAAAATGGTAAATAAGTTCATAAAACATAAAATACAACGATAAATGTTATTATGATTCACAGAAATAAAAAATAAATGAAATAACTAGTATGTAATTCAACCATATGTATCTATAGCTGTGCTCGAGACTCAACTTAGACAAAAGGTTGATCTGGAGGAATCATATTCTTACTAAAATACTGATTCATAATACTAAAATTCGTATGCTAAAAACACATTTTAATTAAAAATCAAAGAACCAGTATCAAAACCAAACATTTTAATTGTAAAATTCTTTTTGAATTTATCTGAACGTATGAATTACAACCCAATGGTGCAGAGGAAAAAAATTAAACAGAATTCAATGCACCATGATTCATCAGCGACCCAATACTACATTACAATTTCATTAAGAAAACTATTTAATAAAAAGAACGCATATTCAATACGCGTTGTCATAAGTGGCTGAAAATCATCAAAATATACTAATAAATTATTTTTCATCTTTGATCCTAAATGTTAATACTATCAGGAAATCTTAGATTAAAATAAGCGGAGTCATGGCCTTTTGTTAAATTAGTTTATCAACTTTATATCAAAAATATGTTTAAAAATTACTGATAATAATTAACACGTTTTTAGCAAAAAATGAAATAATGTTTATAATATTTGACAAGACTGTATAAAAACTATAAATATATAATGTATACAACTATAAAACAACGATCAATCTGTGAAAATTAAACATAACGTATAAGTATTCAAACATCCATCCACATACTAAATTATAATATGTAATATTTGAGTAATAATAACTTTTAAATATTATCGTGTATGGCATTATGTAAATATATAATAATCTCAATGTAGTATTCAACTTTCATTGTAAAAAAGTGACTTTTATCATAGGATATAGGTTGTTATGTTTTGTTTCAGGTATTATATTATCCAATGCAGTATTCCCAAGTTTATAGTTCATACAGAACTATTATATTATTATGTTCAAGTTTACTTCAAAGTTTGATAAAAAGTTCCTTTCAACACATAAGAATAACTGATATTATAATCATTGTAACATATTACAGTGTCATGATGGAGTTGTTTTAAGTTACATTTGTATATATTTGATTTTAAGAAGGAATTAATTGGCCATAGAACATTTGTTTTTTATTTTAATATACTTTACTTTTATTTGCCCAGTGTTAAAGGATAAACAGTTTTATCAATCTGTTATAAGATTAAAAACTTAATTTTTTTTTAAATTTTGATGGGTATTGTCATATTGATACTCAATATTCTTGCACACACAAGTTATTGTAGATTGGACAAACAAAACATTTTTGGAATCAAACAATTTTCAAATTATCACTTGTCTGAAACATTTTTTTGTTTTCTCATCACCTAACCCAGCTGACTGGAGAACAGAGAACACACCAAATCCATTCGGTCTCACCGATCGGTTTTCAACAGTTACCGTGGCGAAATGACGTGCGCCGGCCGTTTTCGACGATGTAGCCACTCGGACACTGTACTTTATGTGGATAATACAATAAATATGTATACAATCATATTTTATAGATTAATCAGTCGAAGTCTTTAAGGCCACCACACAGTGTATAATATTATTACATCTGTGATATGATGATATATTGATTATGGATTTATAAACCAACGACTGGAAACCAGCGGCGCAGTTTAACGTATAGGAATCTTTTGAACGCAGAGCCCTTTTTCACGCTGTAACGCTAAGCATATTCAATGGCCGCTTTGTCTTCACATAATATGTCCCATAGAAATAATATTATTTAGTGTCTATATATTATTATAATAATATATTAACATAATACCTACTCGACCAGAAACGGCAAAAAACGTAGTCTTTTTCCGTACTCTTTACAGTCCCCGACGCCGGAAAACCATATCCACACCTAGTTCACATATTTATCGATAATAAATATTTTTTTTAAAATATAGTCTTCCAAATAAATAATGACACTTTTTCGTTTCGATAACGTTCTTCATCAAATATATATAATGCGTATTTTGCGATAAATCATATTTAATTGTATAAACAATAATATGTTAATTAAAAAACAAATATATATATATATATATATATTAAATTTCATATTTTATCAATAGTGTTAATATTAGAAAGAAGAGTGCTTTAAAATAGTAACAAAAGTAAAAATTAATGGATTGGACATGCACTGATATATGGCACGATTTATGTTTTATTATTTATAATTTAACAGTCACGGATATATTTTGACGACCATTTTCATCTGTGCTAGAACTCACCTATCTAACAAAATCATCGTCAACAATTATTACAAATACAACGTTTCCCGTGTTTTTCCATTTTATTTGAATGTAACATTGGTATAGTGTAATAAACTAAGTAATATAGAATTGACAATAATAATGCAATTATTGACGAGGTAAGATACAGTTTGGCTTTTTTAACGTTTTGACATTTACTACATTTTTTATTAAAGAAAAAAATATTTATCACATATAACTATTAGAACCTTAAAACATGCATTATATTATATAATAACAAATATGATAAATCATATGGTTATATAAAAAAAATTTAATAAATATACCCCGGAATAAATTAATACAAATATAAAAGTCACAGTGTATACATAATTGAAAATGTATTTTTAGTGCTCAGTTAAATTCCCAAAAAATAAGATCTAGTACTAACATTTCCAGAATTTAATGAAGTATATTATTATATGTTATACACAAATGAAAAAAATGAATTTAACTTACTTTTAGTAATACTATCATAAAATATGCTTAATTACACTGGCTAACAGTCTTCGACCAGAATCGTTTTTCGTATATAATGATTTTATATTATTAAATTTAAATTTTAAACATGAATTACAGTGACTCACTCAATAACTACTTCACAGTAGAGCGTTATACACACTTGCATTCATTTTTTATGTTTTTGCTTGGCTATTATTATTGTTACTAATATAGGTATATAATATAAAGTATCGTAATAATTAATATTTTTTTGATCAATTTATTTTGTTCAATTATCAAACGTTATTTAGTTTATTAATTTTATCCATTTTAACATTTAATCAAAATTGTTACAATTGAAAACACATGCTATTATTTAAATTATCTTAAAAAATTCTGGCTCATAATTGTACTATTTTTAATTGATGCTGTTAAAAATAGTAATAGATTTAAATATTAATTTTTTTTTTGTGATGAATTTTATTGAAATACCTATTCATTATTATACAATGTAAAATGGTAAATGATTAACAACTAATGCAATATTCTATTTATGTCAAATTATTATTTTCCTTGATTTGCTCACTATAGAGTTTCCTATTACAATTTACATTTTGAAATAAAACGTAATTCAAAACATCGCTTGCAATAATTATAAGTCAGAACCAATAACTTATGATATTTAATTTACACGATATTCAACATCATGTATTTATAATATAATATTTTATTTTTCAAATAATATATTAACATAATAGTGACAAGTGAAATTCGCTTTTATACATACAATATTATTGTAGTATTTACATATCATGGATATTGGAAATTTTTATAATGATTTATAAATAAAATATTAAGTATCTGGATTATTATAATGTTTGGGGGCCTGGCAAAGTGACAATTAAAACTATTCATAAAATATCGATGTTTATTTTAATATACATATCATTTCAACACAAATAACATAAATTTTTAATTATATAGTAAGTATTAAATTAAATATTCCAAGAGTTTAGATTAGTAATATACTTACATCAAACAAATTATTAAAATATGAGTTTATAAGTGAAGTGCAAATTGTATTTTCTTCTCCTTATATTTAATTATCCAGTCGTAACATTATACATAGTAGCTGTCAAGTCAGCAACGATCGAGTTGGTTGTCAAAACAATATACTAAAAATTTTCATTAACTATATTTAAGTCATAAATATATATGATCCATACCTATTCACCTACCTAACAAATTACTATGTTTGACTGCCTGAGAGGAAGCTGAAGAATTAAATTACTTCCATAACGAATCACTATATTATTATGAAAGTTCTCTGCTAAATATATATATATATATATATATATATATATGATTGTTGTTTGAGTTATTTGGAAAACTATGTTACTTTATTCGCGAGTTTCTTCAAGATAACATATTTACATGACATACGCATACTCAAGAACAAAGCTGTCATACTTTTAAACAAAATTACGTAATTTTAAGTTTGACTTTTGATATTTTATAATTTGTTATCTAATATTACTGTTATTACTGAATTTGTGATATTTAATTTATGATAATTAAATATTTACCTAAAGTTCATAAATACCGGTATATGTATACACGAAGAAAATGTTTTCAACTACCACCGACATTCAAAAATTGAAATATTATAAGCAGACAATTAATTATTTTCTGTGATACTGGTAATTTCCTATTAACTTGCTATAAAATCATGATTATATTAAGAATTAAAAGACTTTGTGTTTAGGAAAACTATGGTCCAAAATATGAACGAAGTGTTATTTTTTTTTTTTCGGAAATCGATTGTTAAATTGAATGCTTTGATGTTTAGAAAAAGATAAAATAAAATGTGCATAAATATTTTCTACATTTTTGATATTGGTTGTCTGGTTTTTAATCCATGATATTGTTAAAATGTCCATATGAATATGGATTTAAATATATGTATGTATAGCATAGTTGATTATAATATGAATTATGTTGATAATTTTTTATACCAATACAATTTTTTAAACATTTCAATAGTATATTATTATAATTATTACACTATTATAGACTATAATTTTTAGTAGATATGATATTTTTTAATAAGATGTTGTCTAAAGTGACTGAAAATTAGTTACAAAGATCTATTTTATTATAAACTTAGTTTTTGTATGTGCATATTTTTACATACTAATTAATAATATTTATTTTTGGATAAAACAAATATGTAGTGATTTTCAGTATACAAATATTGTTTGTGTAATTTATTTTAGTATTAACATCGATTTTGAGAATGTTATAATACTAATTTACATCCGTCTACATAATAATAAAATCAATATATAAATCATAATCTGCCTAACTCGCGGTATTTTAATTATTCTTATATAAAAACATGTATACATGATATTTTGACGAAGTGAAAAACATTAAAAATATTATTTTACACAACTGCATTAAATAAAATTAAGTAGAATAGCAAAATAATTGTAATAATAATGTTGTTATGTTATCCATTATATATGTATGTCGTTTCATTCGTTTTTTTTTTTTTTTGATTTATTGAGTTTTTAACTAGTGCAATATCTTTTCATTTTTGAAGTCAATGTTTGTTTTTATTTTTAAAACCTATTTTGTTTGCCCAAATTTAGAAAGTAGTCGAATCGTTAACTTGACGTATTTACTATAGGTACTATATTATATTAAGTCGTTTGAAAAAAAATAACAATGATGACGAAGTCTTTAGACTGTGGTATCATACAATGGCGTGGTGAACATTTTAAACCATGATGCATAGTATATATTTCAGTACCTATCCACTCCTTATCAATACAATATATTATATATAATTATTATGTTACTGTAAATATTTTAATTTTTGTTTTATGATATTGGTTACAATAATGTATCTAACCACCCTTCACCAAAAAAAAAAAAAAAAAAATCCACTATAGTGTCATAAAACTCCGTTCACCACTCCACTGGTATTATATTTTATAAATTCATAATTATTGTTCATGAACATGGCATAAAATAATAACTATTAACCATAGTGATTTTGAGATAACAATTAACAGGGAAAATAAAATTACAGTATATTGTGTTTACTATGCTAAATATTGGTGTTCATTAAATATTCTAGCTAGTATTTATAATAATATGTGTCTCCTGGATATGCAGTTTACAAGAAGACGATGCTATAAATTATAATACAATCCTAGTCAATAGGTAGATATTACATTAATTATTGCTTAGGGCACTAATCTGTGAAAAGCTTTTTAAAATAAAATAAAAATGATATACATCGAGTAAAGTAATTTTTGGTTACACATATTATAGAATCGTAGTTCACTCGTAGTTCAAAATAATATGAATAAAAACACAAAATTATAATTTTTCCCTCTATTGTTATTTAATTAAATTTTCGAAACAATTATTTATACAAAATTATTATACAACGATTGATTAGTCAACCAAAATAATATAACAATGTGATTTGGATTATATTTAAAAGTTCAGGTGACTCGGTTGTGAAATATGAAAGTGTATAAGAGAGTTATAATATTATATAAATATATACAATATTATGTATAAATCTGTATACCGCAAAAAAAAAAATGATAATATATTTGGTTAAATGATCGATTTCTGCGTGAAATATTTTTACGACATCTCGTATCTCATGCATATCTTTACAGTTTGATCGAGTATTTTACTCGGTAACATTATTCACAAAGTTGCGTTGTTTTCTATGAAATATTATGTAACGGAGTATAATTCATTTGGGAATACAAATGACTAATGTGGTTTTTCCTCTCGATACGCGCCGAGTGGCTGTAAATTACATAAATCCCGCGGATTCCCATTAAGACAGCGGATGATGTTCTATAATAATATTATACAATACACACTAATGAACATATATTTGCATCGACAACATTATACGATAATAATAAACTAAAAATTATTATGCAATATTATTACTCAAAATTAAAACGTTTATCATTAGTAAAAAAAAAAAAAAAATACTGGATTTTAAATGTATATGTTGGTGTAAATCCTATGACTGTTATACATTAATTTAATACACGTAACAACACACAATTTTCACAAAAACTGAATATTTGCTTTATCACTTCACGTAAAAAACATTTAAAACTATACGACTTTTAAAATTAACACCAATATACGAAGCAGTTGTCTAATATAATTCACATTAAATAAACATACTGACTAGAAACTATACAAATAAAGTAATATGGTTATTAAAATATTTAAATGATATCATCATAATCCTAAAATAATGCAATATTCTTAGAATCATAACATATACAATAATATACAATATGAAATGTATTTATTTATATTTTATTTAATACTTCACAAATGATTTTTCATCATTAATATAAACTCAATAGAAAAAAAGTATATAATGCAATTATAATTATCCATCCCTAGATTTGTCACGTTAAATTAAAAACTGCAGAATGCTTTAATTTGACCTTAAAAACTTTTTTTTTTTTTGTTTAATACAAACAACGCAAGTTTAATTTTGTTACTAACATAATAATAAAAGGTTTATTATAAAGTAAGAATAAAAGTTTTCAATTTAAATTTAAAACAAAACAAAAAACATAATACATTCATTTTAATAGTAGAAAACTATAAAATAATGTAATATATTATATATTTATATACCTACATTGCTCATTATAGAAGTATTGTTTAAAAAAATAATAAAGAACTAAAATGTGTAATTTCTTGAAGAATTTTTAATTTAATATTAATATTTACATGGAGAATAATGAAATTCTCTTCACATAATCTTTTGATTGCTACACCGAGCATTGTTTTTAATATTATGTTATTACTTATACAAGAAAACATATTATAATCTACAGAAATATTAAATGATCAATAAGTACAACGTATAATTTTATTGAGAAATATAAAACAAAATAAATAAATATTTTTCCAAAAAATGAACATTTATATTAGTTATTATTACATAATAGAATTTCAGTGTTATTATTATATATTTTTTTATTGGTCTTAAAAATAACTTTGACTGAATTTGCCATTAATTTACTTCAATATTAAATTAGAATAATTCACCCAACCTATCTGACAATAATTTTGCGTGTAAATATAATATTATGCAAATACCTATTACATTGCAAATGCTCAGAAAGACGCTTATAAGGTTTAATAATTAATTTCATAAATATTATAAAGTCGTAAATAAGTGGTTTTTTTCCAGGTTCATAATTATTTTTATAGTCGACTATTACCTACAGGTGTATTATATGTATTTTACAATTCCATATTTCCACTCCAACTAGTAAAGCACTCGCTCTACCATCTTAATGCATCAGAATAATAGCGTTGACGTATTACATTTACACGGTATTAGACTAACGTAGACTCGAGACAGCAAATTTATAAAAAGTCAAGTGCAGCCCAAGAGATGAGAACTTTTTGACACGAGAACTCAAGTTTAACATTATCTGACATGTGAGTGATGAGGTATAAAATGGTTCAAAATATTCGTTATGCGTAGGTAATTATTTTTACGTAATCATATACTAGTATGAATTTATTTACATTATTATCGAATAATCTTCTGAAACCGTTGAATCGAATTAATTTTGGCCGTGTGAAATACGGATGACCTGCACTATCTATATACCGTGTGCAGCACCGCAAGAAAGGATTTCACCACCAACAATATTATAGGTACACCTCTCTTGTCGGAGTTGCAAATTGGGCGACGTTTAAGCTCCACCGGCAAGAGTTCGATTCGTAATCGCACGTCATTGATCTTAGTATACGCTCGTATTATCATAGTCTTATTTAAATTTTAAATATTTGTACAACTCAAAGAAATCGAAACGTTAAACGAGACGAAAAAAATAACTCGCCCAACATTTACAGCGTGCGTGTGGATGCACCAATATGTACCACGACTGTGTATGTAGTATAATAACAACGCGAAATCATAGAATTATTGTGGTAGGTACAAATAAAAAAAAAAATGAAAATACACGTGCACTCCGAGATAATATCAATTTAAACATCAAAAATATTATTGATAACCACGCGCGTTTCCGTTTCGTCGTACGGTGAAAAACAATACTATACATTATTCTCTAAAATATACCAAATTATCATAGTACTATTATTGGCGCTGTCGATTTATATAAGTATTTCGTGCAATAAATTCATATCGGTATTTGTCGTATTATAAATCATTGAAAAATCGGAACTGCGCCGTTCTCGTACGTGAGATACGATATCACAATAATATCGTAATGTACTATAATATAATATAAGTCAATAATACAGACACATACTTATTTATCTTATATATATTCAGCACGACGCGTAACAATGTACGATATTAATAACAATATAATGATACGTAAAATATAATATAATAATACGATATAAATGGTGTACATATATAATATATCATATTATATGGGTTTCAATCTTTGTTCTTCCGTATCCGTTTCCGTCAGTGCGCGAGGAGACGAACATTGTCAACGGGTTTTATTGCACGTCTATAAAACACACACACGCACACACACATACACACCAGGCGGTACGGACTAGACCAGGGGTCTTCAACCTTTTGAGGAGATGGGCCACAAATTATTTTTTTTAAATCTCGCAGTCCGTACACACGAAATTCATTTAGTAAAATGTTCTCATTAATACGTAGAAAATACTCGAAACGTTTTCGCGAGCCACAAATAAAGACATGTCGGGCCTCCGCAGTTTGAAGACCCCTGGACTAGACGGCGGCGGACCGAATTTTACGGCTTCCGACTACACGCCGACCAAAAGTATTATCAGTTTTGCAGTACATGCGTACAAAAAACTACCTAAGCGGTAATGTGACTATAATATTATTATTATTATTATATTTCGGTACGCATATTATATAAATAATAACGCTATAACCTTAGTCGGCTGGACGAGGTGACGGAAGAATGCGGCCGAGAGACGAAAAAAGTTCTGCCGAATACGTAACAGAATAAATAATAAAAAAAAAAACGATTACCAATATTATTATGTTTTGTACAACAGTTCTACAACTTTAGGATGTATTGGTGATTCGTTTTCCGTGTCACCCGTTGGCTGTTCGGATAACATTGTACAATATTGTTTCGCCAACCGTTTCCCGCGCTGGATACCGTAGAGGTAAAGTCGCCTTTAAATCCGTAGTTTTTGTAAATGCATAATTTTATATTATACTGTCTACACCATAGACGCAATTTACTGAGGACTTTGAAGAACTTAGACCCTCCAAAAATATGTATTTTATTTGAAGTATTAAGTCCTCTATTAATTATCTATTTAATCTACATAACACAGTAAACGTTGTTTGAAGAAATTATATTTTAAGTTTAAACAATAATTCATTATTTGTATGTTTTTCATAGTAGATATTGAATCGGCGCACTGAATATAATATAGGTTTGAAATTAGTATTACAAAATGCAATGCAAATTGTAATTCGTTAAAACAAAAATATTTTTCATTTTAGTAATACATAGATGTAACATAATAATATATTAAATGTATTTAATGTAGGAAAGTGGGAGAGAAAAAAATAGATATATTATGTATTATATTATATTAGATAAATTAAGTTATGTATTTTAAAGGTATTTGAATAGGGTGTATGGGGGGGGGGGGGCAAAGCCCTACATGAGTCTGTTTCATTTTAAAGTATAAACCTAACCTCTAAGTCAAAAACTGAATTTGCACCTATGACCTACACAATTCTACGTATTATTTTGATCGCCGGTCAAACCGAACTCGATGATTATAAGAACTTTATTATGTAGGTCAAACCGGATGACGTGCACTAGCTATATATAATAATTATAGTAGTATTATAATAGTTCCATATGCGGAAGTATCCACAAAACCTTTATATTGGTTAATGTTTTATCTTCCATTTATTCGAAAAACGGTAAACAGTATAGATACCTTTGAAGAAGGAAATATCTCATAAGCATAGCCGTGGTTTGATCTTTGTTAATTATCATAAAGATAAATAAAATAAAATCATTCCCTTTTATGTAAATAGTAAGTTTCTCCTTTATAGTCAATACAATAAGCAAACGTATTTGTTTATTTTGGTACCTACTGTAATCACATGCGCTTATACAAACACTAATATGGTATACTATATTTAACTACACTCGTTACAAAAAAAAAAAAATATTTTCAGTTTTATAATTTTAATTAATTTTTTTTTTTTTTTTGATATTTTTATGAGGACTTCAACTAAGTGCATACAGTTATTGGATAAAATTATGATATTATGTTACCATACGAGTGTATGATTAGCATATTTATTCGATGCATTCAAAGTATAATTAAGAGACCATTCTGATTCACTAGCCAATATTTTTTATATACATAGAAGTAACAAAATAAACACTTGTAAAACGTCGCGGTCGTTGGATTAAAAAAAATATATATTTTTTTTATAGTCTGTTTTACACGGTTGATTTTCAAAACGATGAAATTATGATATATATTATATAATATACATTTTATATTATTAATATGTCTATGGTATGAGTTTTAAAAAATGTTAAAATGTTCTTAATTACTCATTTTTCGATGTTAAAATGAGTTGGTATTGCCTAGTTCCTATAAAAAAATTACAAGTTTGAATTTTTTGGTTCATTTCGATACTTGAAATTGTTCTTATAAAAGTAAACGATTTTGCATAGTTTTACAAACTCCATAATGTCTGATTTTTTATTGAATCGATTGCAAAGTTTAAAAAGCAAAGTAGTTACAGCATATTATATTTTATAGATTCAAAATTAAATATAATATAGGTTGTATGCTATCATCTAAATTTGAAATTTAGTAGGTACATACCTCAAAACTGAAAACCACAAAAACCGACTACATAAATCCGAGGTGTGGATGTGTCTCAACTGAATCATCTATATTTATATATGTTTTTACACATACACACATTGTTATAATCAGCATCTATACTTTTTCTTCGCGAACGACCTCATTATCAACGAAATGAATCTACGCCACTGTAGCCGACTGCATACGAATACGGGTAAGCGAGCCCATAGCATCAGACTCAGTCAGACATAGTCCGGCATCCCACTTGTAAGATTTATGTTGTTGACCGGCGCGCGATAACATCTCCCCGTTCAGATGAGTCGCCTATCCCCAAATGCTTGGCAACTAGTCTCAGATAAAATAAAAATTACTTATCGTGTCTTAAAATGCATTATAAAGCGATTCTAAGTTTTTATTCTGAAGTATGTACATTAAAATATAAACGGCGTGAGTTAATTAGAAAATAACTCGTCGTGTCCCGAAGTGTCCGAGACGCGCTAAGTCTTTAAACAACATAGTACTATCGCGCACAAGTTTACGCGGCGTCCTGCACACACCCACACCCACCCACACCCACACACGCATCACTGGAGTTTTTATTATATTTTATTCTTCGGGACGACTGCTGCGCGAACGGCAAAATCGCGTAAGTCGCGTTATCTCTGTCTCGTGCCGACGCCGCTGCCGCCGCCGCCGCCGCCGCCGCCACCTGCCCGCGGCGCGGCGAACGGAAAACGCGCCCCCATGGTAGCGCTTGCCTCCGCCCCATCTGCGCCGCGCGGCCAAACGACGAGCGTCGCGAGCGGGCACACGAAACACGACATCGCCGCCACGGACGACGACGACGACATTCCGGCGTGATCTGCCGACTGGGTAAGTCGTCTTTCACACTTTCGGTTCCTCGCCGTCTCACACACTCCGTCTGCACTTCAACCCCATCGGCGGCGTGCGCGCGTGACGGCCGGCCGCTTGCACGGTCCGCGCGTAATCACTCGCACGGTGGTTTTCCACTCCACGTCACCCCGACGTACACTGTCCGTGAGTATTTTAAAAATATAATATATTATTTTGTAAATTATCGTATTATAACGACGTCTGTCGTAAGATATGTACCACTCGGGGATATAATAATGATCCGTAACACGTGAAACGTTTTGAATCGAAGGACATTAATTAAGCGTTACACATGCGTGGGCATAATGTATTATAACGACGCGTGTGTAAAATGCTTAATGATGTTTTGGTTTTAACTTTTAAATTAATATTACGATTTGCCATTGACACAAGTCGAACGGGTCATTGTAATTGATTTTTTAATTTTTATTTTGTGGTGAAAATCAACTCTTTTACTGTTTAACAGAAAAATTAAAACCAACTACCCGGTGCTTTATAACTTTGTTACTTCAAAATATGATCTTTGAGTCATAGAAAATGAAAATTAAAAAATAAAAGATAATAATATACAATGTCAAATAATATCAGAATGTAAATAATGTAGTATTATATATATATATATATTAGAACTGTGTATCACTTGTAGTAGTTGTAAGTACTTACAAAAAATCGTGTCAATGCTTAATTAATTATATTATTAGTGTAAATTTTAGTCTATGATTCAAAAAACTGTGAAAGTTATGCATGTTAAAATTTACCTATTTGAACACCAAATGTTTAATGTTAGAGTAAAATATCGATGTTTGGAATTTTTTATTTAATATGTAAATTAAACGTATAAGATAAAACATGATATTATACTAATAACCTATGCTATTGCGACTTAAAATAATAAAAAAAAATAAATAAAAAATAAAATATAAATATTTGTTGTATAATAAAAATCTATTATAAATATAAAACTATTTTTAATATTTATACAGTATCTGGTTGTATTATTTTCATTTTACTGATTACTAATTATATAGTTTTATTATAAGGTATAAGGATGAAAATTAAATCTGTATTTTATTAAAAAATATCAAAGTATATCTACTAAAAAATAATTGGTTTGTTAGTAATTTTGTTAAGTTGATTTAAAAAAAATAAAATAATTAACTAGGTTTTTAAATATATTTAAATCTAACAAATACACTTGCACTTTTAAGTTTTCAAAGATTTTCAATAACATAACTAATATATTATTAATATAATAATTTTTATTCGCCTTTTATATTCGATATTTTATTTTATGTGATGAAATATAAATAGATTAAGAAGACGTTGTACCTACTATATTGTTTCGGTAATATTAACGATATACTAAATTTTCGCCCAGAAGAATCCATTTTCTCTGTTTTTTTTTTTTTTTTATATGAGGGTGAATTTACCTATTATAAAATATAATGGAAAGGATATTTTATAGGTCCCCTTACAATTTTAAAATGAGTATAGCTTATGACTTGCTTCAAAACCAAAACATAAAAAATAATCTTTGTAGAGTCTTGTATAATAGTCTTACATTTATATTTAATATTTGATAAAATCAAATTAATACTAAAAAAAAAAAAAATATAAAAAAGATTTTTTTTAATGTTAAATTCGCTATGTTATCTTTCCTTCAATTACATTTTTGCATGAATTATAATTTAAAATATTAAAAATTTAATAAATATTCTGCCTTTATAAAATATAACTGTATATTATAGATTTCATGTATCTCCATATATATTTTTTTGATATACTATATCAAGTAAATTATTAACTTGAACACGTCTTTTGGTAGTCCGCTTTATAAAACAATTTTTATTTATTATTTGTTTTAGGAAAAAAAATTAAATGTATAATTTAACAAATATCTACGCGCTAATCTAATATTAGTAGGTACGTCCTAAATCGGAAATCAGTGAACGCAATGTGTGATGGTTGTCTAGGGGGTGAATACGTGTACGTTTGGTTAAACATTGTGTCCGTTATTGCACTATATGTAAACGGGAATTTTTCATAAGTACCCTGAATCTACAACTATTGTTTTAATTTCCATCCCATAAATATATATTTTGTATAAACCATGAATTATCACTACATTCTATTCAATAAATTTATGATATTTTTACACGTGTCACAGGTATGGGTTTCGTAATCAACAAGCGTAATTTATATTAAAACAATAGATACAAGCAGTATTCGATCTGTGTAATAGATGCACACATTCGACGGGACCGTCATCATTATAATAATATAGTAAAGCGCATTATCATTAAGTTATTATTGTCAATTAACTGGGTAATACACTACAACACTGCGAATATGAGTTTATTTAACTGTTTGTTTTTCGGTTTCTAAACATGTCTCAGGCACCTATACATACTCAAAGTTACTCGAGAATCATTGATTTATTTTTATATATATATATATTATTTAACTTTATTGATCAACTAGTTACACAACAGTTACGATTAAGTTTTGAAAACCATTAACGTGAATTGCGTCGAAAATAATTGTTTCCCTATACTGTGGGTATTTCATTTTATTATGATAAAGTAATACGAACAGTTCATAACGAATGCGTAGGTACCAAATGAAATCGAAATTTATCTATATTGTGCTGTTATATACCTATAAACGCGTGGTAGACAGGTAATAATAAGAGTGTATACGACGTTTGTAATTTTCTCTACACTCACTCACGCATTTGTTCGCTGCCACCTTTTGCGAGAAACACTCTACGTGACGTCGTACAATTTGAAAATATCAGATTAAAATATGATTTATTTTTATTATATACGTTGCATGCTGTTATAGGTATTATTACGGTACATTTTTTCTGATATTATTGAATTTTGTATGTGTTATACGTTTACTACCCCAAGAACAGTGCCATTAAATTTGATAAAGAAATGCACAGAACATTTCAACATTAAATACGATTTAGAACAGTATTATATTTTGGTATAGGCTGCTACAACTGGCAGTCAAGTTTAGGCCAATGGAAATATAAGTTTGAGGTAGATATAGAAGAGGAGAGAGAGAGAGAGAGAGAGAGAGAGAAAAGAAAGAGGCAGAGATAGATAGACAGACAGATGGAGAGAAAAAAGACATAATATAGTATGAAAGATATAATACACGGAAATGAACATTATGCGGTGTTCATAAACATTATACTATATTTTACACAAAAAGTCGGCTGTCCTCGTTTAGAATTGTAAATTTTCAAAACACTGTTTCGTACTTGTCTGGACCATGAAGTGAATCTATTGTTTTGAATTTCAAACAATTGTAATCACACCTTATATGACACCAGCCAAATGCGTGTACATTAAAAACAATACCTAATACTACTTTCTAGTACTTCATTTTTAATTTTCATCAAACACAAATTTTTATTTTAACAACAAAAAGTATATCTTTCTACCATGATGTACCATAATAATGAATTATTATTGTAAAAGAATAATGCGCATCGATTAAACAGCATTAATAAATTCGATAACGTAGAAAATTAATTTTATTAGGTACTGATCATCGATTTTGAGAGTTTCTTCAACAAAATTGTCTGTTTAATTATAAAATACAATTTTTTCATCAGCAATGTAGTTTTTTTTTCTATACTATAGAGTGTTAAAGTAATTATCTAAATGTTAAAATGAATACTGATGCACTTGACGACATTTTACGTGCATTGTTCAGTATTGGCAAAGTTCTATCAATACGGCGAAAGAGATTTTCTGAAATGACATTAAACGAAATTCTAAAACGAGTAAATGAATGATCGGACCAAATTCCATTTTTACGGTTTCTAATACATTTTCAATCGCAATAAAAACCGTACTTAGACATTATTGATTTGCAAGAAAAAAAGAGTTTTGAAAAAAATCCTATAATTTAAGCAATGCTAAAACCATTTCATAAAAACTCTTATTTCAATAATATATTATTTTATATAAGGTTTGATTTATTTCCTTTTATCGCTACATTTGTGAACTCACTGTAATATAGAAAATAGAGGAAAATCTGTTATAGATATCAATACTTACATTTTTAACCTTGTTATAATAATATAGGAGTTTATAATATTATAATGTATTGCGTTCAATATAAGTCGGATAAAAGTTAACCCCATTAGTTGGACCTGTTTTTTAATCTTATTTTTTTCTAATAATCCAATAAAAGATGAAAAAAAGTTTATGGTTTATTTATTTTAATCTTACAACTATCGCTGCAGAACAAATTCTCCTTTTAGTAGTATCTATCTATAGTAAAATATTATATACGATATATCCAGTATTCCGCAATTTAGTTCTTGTATATGTTTGTAAGCATGAAGTATTCCATCCATTACACACACACACACACACACACACACACACACACACACATATACAGTGTGTAAACGGTAATCGAGAACACTCAATATCTTTGCGTAGAGACCTGATATTTGAGTTCTGTTTTTTTGGTAGTTGTTATGACACAAAAATACACATTTTTATGGTCTTTGAATTTTTTTTACTTAAATAGTCACGCGCATGCGCATATCAACTTTTTTTTTTTTAATGGCAACCCCCTGCTTTAACCACTAATTATTTTTCGCCTATTTTTTTAATGAATTTTGGTAGTTGAATCAACTTTCTAAGTCCAAAATTGACCAAGTTACAGCAATTCAATAAAAAA
>JACXSJ010002047.1:0-58710 GCA_014851325.1 Pentalonia nigronervosa | reverse complement strand
ACACACACACACACACACACACATATATATATATATATATATATTAATTATTGTGCGTGTGCGTATCTCTTCCTCGGTACTACAACGATATAGAGTCCACGGCACGACCGACACTACGGCGGCGGAATAACAATTATACACACAGGCGTTCGCGCGCGTGCCACACTCGATTTCCAGTCGGCTCGGTCGGACACACTCAGTCAGACAGTCAGTCAGTCAGTCAGTCAGTCAGTCAGTCCGCCGACCACTGCTCGCGTGCACGACCGCGGCCACGGTGCAGTATCGCGACGTCGACCTGAAGAAACGGGGTGACTATATTATATTATTATAAATATAATATATACATGTATATATTATTTATATACAGCACGTAGTTGTAATAATATATACGACGGACGCGTCGTGTCGTTACTGTACAATATTATCCTGTTGTCGCGCTGTCTCGTTTTCCGTTTTTCGCGGCCACATTAAAATCGTTATTTTTAAATCGGACATTACATGTGAATTAATAGCGGGCGACGACGAACGTCAATTGGTACGGCTTTACTGTACTACGACTACTTCTACGACTACTGTTCTATAGTACAGCAGTCGTTAGTCGCTACTGCCGTTAATTGTACGGATCGAGTACGCGCGCGAGTGTATATATATATATATATTTATATATATATGTACATATACGTTTGGTGGCGACAATAATAATTATCAAGACGTTCGTGTCGTTTCGATATTCTCGACCTTACGTTTTTCGGGTATTTTTCTTTTTTTTTCATCCGAAATTGTTCAATATTCATAAAGTCTTGTACGATGGCGACGCTTTCACAATAGTGTATATACCGATACAATACGAGCCTTTCTTATAATAATATTATATTATTATACATTGTAACAAAAAGCGATTATATCGGTCCGTACGAGAAGTTCGCGAACGGCGGCGGTGCATCGTTGAAAGGTGTAGCGATATATAACGCATATATATATATAGATCGCGTGCACCACTGCGGCCTGCATTCTCAATTGGTGCTATGTGTACGACGATACGCATGGACTGTTTGGATCGGGTCGGACGGTTGAGACGGCAGTCGCTGCAGCACGTGGTGTCTTCCGGATCGATAGTTACGGTGGTGATAAAGATGCACCAGCACCAACAACACCACCCGATGCATCAGTCGTTATCGTGTTGCTGATAACAACAGAAAAAGTAATTATTATTGCATCCGATTCCGTTTTTCGCCTGTACGCATACACAATATTATCATGATATTTTATTACCCGTTATTCATTATTTGTTTTATTGCTTTTTACCTATGTCTATTATCATTTTTATTGTAATGACATAATAATTATGTTGCACTATATAATATTGTATATAGTATTGCGATATTATATACCCATAAAGTGTATACAATGTTACTCGTGAACAACCACTTCGGCGCGCTAATAATATTATTATGTCGTCGGTACCTAGAGCGTTTTCACCAATAAAATATTTCGATGTGACTCTCTCGCGACGTGTAGGTAGATACACGCGATTACCATATATACGTCTAATCCAATATTATGTACATAACATAATATAACGACGGAGACCTATATAATATTATTATTACAGTTGTTTGTAATGCCCGCCGCGACGGCTGTGCCGCTCGTCGTATAATATACTCATATTATTATATAGGTATACAGCGTACGTACAAGACTCGCTCTAATATTATATATATACCCCCCCTCCCTCCCCCGCCCGTGCCAATATAATATTATTATAATTCCCGACACGGCGCACACACTCGTTATTATTATTATTACACAGATACCCACCGTGGCGGGTGCGCTCAATCCTATGTACAAATATTATTATCATCGTCAGTGGGTACTTTCTACGCCAACCCTCGGTACGACTCCGCGTGTTTAGGCGAGGCGTTAGATTATTACGAGGCTATATTTACACGCACGGTCGTGGGTGTTATCATCGTGGTGTAATAGGGGTGCAATAAAGAAAGTGTACACGCGCTGTTTTGTACTTTTCTACTAACGCTGCAGGTGCCGGGGGAGTATCTTTTACATCTGAAACCTATAATCAAAACGTTAAAATTTTAAAACTGTTTGCGTATCTGTGACGCGATGATCAATTTTTATTTTATATTAATCTCAATCGAGTTTATATTCGACATATTTTTGTTGTCGTTATTCGATACGTCTATACGCATTTTAACCGATTTTTTTGATATTCTAGAATTCCTATAATATACTACATATCAGGCTCATTCGTTTGGGCTATTAATTATATAATAATATATAGTCCATTGTAATACTTCCATCGATTTTACATTAAACTCGTTTATACCATCCCGTGACAAAAAGTCACCGCCAATGTCATAAATTAAATGGGCGGGGCAGCGTTTCATCTCTGATATATTTTTACCGTTATTATTGAACTACAATTTTCAAATTTAATTTTTAAAAAAAAATTAATATTTTTTTGAATATTCATTACATTTATTAAAAGTTTGAATTGGCTAGTAGTTTATTCGTAAATCATTTATTCATGAAGTCGTAATGCGTTTGTTGAAGTTTTTAGGCCATCGGTTTTCTATATTAGTAATACGATGGTTTTCGATTTCTGAAAGCCGTATTTATTGCCCACGAACATGCAATGAAAACATTAATCGTAAGTAGGTACGTTATTTGTTTCTAATAAGCTCCCATCATGATTCATGAATCCAAAAACCAATAATATTTCGATGTTCTCGTTTAATATAATACCTAAACATCAAATACGAAAAAATACCTGAAAACCCCTTGCAAGACCCTAGTCTAAACGAAAATAATTAAAAAAAAAATCAATTTTATTAACGCCAGTAAAATTATTTTGTGTATAAAACTGTTAGAGGCTAACTTAAGGGGCAGGAGACGATGTCGTGGAACGGTCGGTCAGCTATAATGGTGGTGGCGGGTGATGATGATGAACAACGCTAATCGATGTGGCGGCTGCGGTCGTCGGGCATTAATAATTAGTATAATATTTCATTTGGAAATTGGCCGTTACTTCTAACCGTCCGCTAACCGAAAAGTTACACGAATATAACAGTAGCATATTATGCACGCGCGATATTGTTTTTCACATACCTACGAGAATTAATTATAGTGTTAGGGATGTAAAAACGAATAGAGAATACCCGAATACCCGTATATAACATTGACGGCGGAAACTTGTTTTTGTGTTTTTATCACATACAGATTGCTGTCGAAGAAACAAAACTCAGTGGTAGCCATCCACTATCACTCTCAATCAATGATTGATCGTTAGAAGCAATAGACACACAAACAAACGAAACAGCAACATTTTTGCGGCCGCTGCGATATTATGCTATATACCTGCAGTCGGGTGCAGTGGCGACGGCGGCCTACTACGGTAGTGGCGGCTGTGTTGTTAGCGCTCGCGGTATTAACACCACGGATATCGACATCACAGAAGCTATTACAAACACCAACAAAAGAATCCTTAACTCCTTCAGGTTAGTCTTTCGTTTGAATATATTAATATATATATATATATATATATTAAGATACGTAGGGTAAAAACATAAAACGGTCGTGTTGAAATTGATCGAATTAATTAAAACAGTTTAATGTGTGTGTAAGTATCACATTTACGATTAACGTGAATTATAGATATTATATTTAGTTGAACGAAAAAAATTTGTGTCACCATTTGCCAAGGCGTGTGCATTTCAATAAGCCACCATGACGTCCTCAGACGTCACTGGTTATTTTTTTTACTCAAGTTGAATTAAAAAAAAAAATCATAAATAATAGTAATACTTTACTATCATTATCCTAAACTATAACGTGTGTTTATCGCAGACGCAATATATTATAATGTTAATTACATTGGCCTTTTTTACGATATTTGTCAACGAGCCGTCCTCATTTTCTATTGCAGACTTCGTAATATAATTATGACGTGTGCATTTTAAATTTCTTTCTTCCGTAGATCTTTTGATAAAATATATTTCAGAAAGTAAAAAGTCCTAAAAAGTTTTATATTTCAACTCTATATAAATTGGAAATTCAATAGTGGAGGACTATGGATGATACTCGTATTTTAAAGAGGTCATAAAAGCTTCTATAAAACGCATCAGTGGTTTCGGAGAAAATCGTGATTAAGATGAAATAACGATGAATAAAATATGAACAAACGCAGTTTTATCTTAAATTTGACAATTTTTAGGTAAAACTGCCTCTGTTTAGAATCGTTTTTTATTAAAACTTAATTTGCTAAAGACTCATGTTACAGTGGCCCACCCAACATCATTTTCAGTATTATTTTTCATAATCTTGGTAGTCACTGAGAACTGAGAAATATAACTAATGCCGTTTTATTTATAACAAAAATTCTATATTTGAATGTATTGTCGGGTGATCACAAATAAATTTTAGTAAAAGACTTTTCTTTTTTTTTACTTCTTTCCTTATAAACAGAAATATCCAAAACCTCTTAAAGGGTGAGTGTTAAACCGATAAAGTGTATACACATTTTATGTTAATTTGTCTCTATTTTACTCAGCAACCATCTGAAACTAATTATTACTGCTACGTCTGTAATATAATTTTACTATGAGTACGAGCGATGGCAGTGAATAATATAATCGCTGACACATTACTGTAGTGGTACATGTATTATAGCATATTAGCATCGTCTGTCGCCGTAATAATATAAAATTTAATGTCTCATACTTACATGCACCACATAGAATATAATACTATTCTTTCTTGTTTTTTTGTCCTTTATATTTTTAATTTTGTACAAATGGAAAATGAAAATATTTTTTAAAAGATAAATCCTACCGTAGACATATTATACATTCATGTTATCGAAATAGAAACGTCATTTATAAACATCCTTGTAGATGTAATACATTTCATAAATAAATAACGTTTAACTTTTCAAAAATTACTTTAATATCTTAATATCGGTGGGTATTTGGTTCGTTGCCATTACTGATCGTTATGAACACTCATACACACACACTATATCGTGTGTCACCGACTGACCAGCTGTTAATTTACCGTGTCTCTTCACACCATCATCATATCACATCTCAATGCACATGAACGCACACACATTGCCTTATTTTCTTTATACCTCTCACAGACCATTTCTTCTACGCCACTTGACAGTAATAATAATTAAAGACACGTGCTGTACTGCTGTCAACGTTGGTCAGCCGTGTGAAACCCCCCAAAAGTACATATTAATGTTATTTTCCCGTTTTTGGTAACGCGATACGAATGTGTGTGTCTAGGGCCTGAAGTATCATTAATTGTCATTATATAGTACACATGTCGTCGTTATTATATACACCAACAGTTGTGCTGTGGAGTGGTTATGGTACATGTGGCACGCGAACAAGACATAGAAATATATATTTTTATTTAACAGATAATAAACTATTTTTAAGTAGTGTAACTTATATAATTTGGCTGTGACTTCGGCGTCAATGATGTTGAACGATACGAATTTAACGATGAATGAAATATTAATAATTTAAAAAATTTCATAAAAGTTATTATTTATTTTAAGATTAACCAAAAAAATTTTATTTATTTTTAATTATATGTTAATTTTTGGTACATATAGTAGGTAATCAAAAAGTTCTTGGCCTTCTAAAATTCGTCATCAGTTTTTTTCATTTAATCACTACTACAATTATATTTACATTTTAACTTATTATTTTTAAATTAATTAATTTGTCATCAGCTAAAAGGCTGATAGGTGCATTTAAAATAAGCAATATTAAAATCAAAATAATATAAATATATATTCATAAAAGTTACCATTAATATGCATATTGTATAAATACAAATAAACAAAATCGTATATACCTTTAAAATATAGTTCATAAATTATACAAATTACATTTTATAATTTATTGTACGTTTATGAATATTACCAATTTTTATTGATTAATAACAATACATTAGATATTATATAGTTAATAATGATACTTACAAATTCAATAAAATTAGGTTAATTTTTTATTAAACTCTATTAACGTGTCGAAAACTCTACATTTGTTACGTAATATCTATGACATATTTAAATGAGTGTGAAAAAAGGTGAGAGCCTAAAATTTGAGCCACGCGCCGTTTTATATAATATTTACAAATGCTGCGATTTTGATTGGGCTAAACGCTGCTGATGACGACATTCATTTCTCGAAAATATAATATAAATTAATAATCGACTACGATTTTTTTCACTATAGGATAATACTGCGAATTATTCAATCCTAATAAAAAAAAAAAATATGCGTACCTCATCATGAGTTCGATAAACTTTTATATAATGACAACAATGACGATATACACGTGCGTGATTACTAATTATTATTATACTTGTATCCACTTTTAAGAATTAATATTTAATATTGTTACACATACATTCGTTAATATCTCGTACTACGTATAGTAAAAGTAACAAAAAAGTTGATTCCCCAAGACTATATAATGTAAAAAAGGGGGTGTGTTTGAAGAACACGAGGGTGCAGGAATTGATTAATAGTTAAAAAAGTACTCGACAAAATGGTACCGAATGGTACGATATTTTATATCTGATGGCCAATAAATTATTATAATTCCATTAAAATGATAGTAAAGATAGATCATGCAGGGTTATCTGAATATTTAGTCGTACTACTAAAGATGTTTTACGAGATGTACTAAGGTGTTTTAGAGCTTTCTCGCGTGTATCTTTCCGAGTTCTTAACTATGCATAATAAATAAAAGTATTTTCCTTTTTTAGTTGGGTCCTCAAATGTCTATAATCGTAAAAAATTATTAAACGGTTAAATTTAGTAAATTAAAAAAAAAAAACTGTTTTCATAGTTAAAATTAATTTTATATAAAAAAAAAACGGACTTACATTTTTGAAAATTTAAACTATAATATACATTAGCTGTTATGTTAAAATATTATACGTAGGCACCTGCTTAATATCTAAATATACTGCGGCTACATACAAACGGGGGGAGAATTCTTATAAATAATATAGGTACCTAACTATAAATCATGATTCTGTAAGTACATGCACACAAAAAAAAAATAGGGGACATTGAACCCAAAATATTCCGCTGATTCCTAAATACGTCCAATGTCCATATATACTGTAATGCATTACTACATTTTGGGTTCAATCACAAACAATAAAACCATTAGTATGTAATCTAATACTATTATTTTGTTAATAAATAATAATCAAAATTATACAACAGATTGAACAGAATATAGAATATTATATTACCTTCCTAAAATATTAAAACTGTACCTACCTATGTATATTATTTAATATATTTATGTTTCTAAAATTATATTATATTTATTAAGTAACCGATGTTATAAAGTAGGTATGCTTACTAATTCAATTAAAATTAACAACCAAAATTGATTACCAACTACTATTAAATACAATTAATATTTTATTAATATGCCATAGTTTTTAAATTTATGACCAGCATTACCGCATGTAACAATTATATGCGTTTATCGTACAGCGGTGGTGCTTAGGGTAATCTCCTGCTTCCATTACTAACATATCTCTATATAAATATAATTTTTTTGCTTTTAAAGATCTCACAGACCATATAATAAATTAATAACATAGATTTATACTGTACTTTATATGTTTTATTAATTATATAGTCAATACATATATTTTGTCGTAAAAAAAATATGTATATTTATTATTGATACACAAGTTTTCTTATAACTGTTTTAATTATTTCTTTTTGGCATAAGGCTTTTATTTTTATTTATACAACAGTAAAATAATGTTTACTGTTTTCTAAGACATATATTATATTCAATAGGGTTATAATCATATACTTAATGGTGATTTCGAATGTGTACATGAATATATATATATATTGATAAAACCGTAGAAATAATTAATGGAAAACATTTTTATTATTGAGTAACTTATCTTTATAGTTTTACAAACTGAAAATTGATATCAGTATCCAATAAACAATAGATCAATGAAATTATTTTACAAGGACCAATAATAAAAGATAACACACAATCGTAATTTACCTATTATTTTGTTTGTATATAAGATTCTTGTTATGTCAACTAAGCTTCAATGTTATAATAGACGTTAACATACACACCACTCTACTACCATATACTCGTTTGCTTCAATATGCTTAATAGTATGCAGCATTCAAATTTAAAGTAAAATTAATCATCTGAGTCAAACACATTTGTAACATCGACATATTATATCGTATTTCCAATTTGTAGGTTAGTGACTGATTCGATTATGGTTTACCACATATGCCATTAAATGAAAATGAAAATATTATTATGCTTTTTTTTTTTATTTAAGTAGATTTCAAAATATTCATAATTGCTAATTATTAGTTAAGTTAAAAAATAACTAAACAGTAACGCTGTCAAAGAGTTGATAATAGTTATTAATGAATAAATATGATCCTGTTTTTAATATATAGGTATTGCATATATTTGTAAGATAGAGACAAAAATGCATTGACTACAATATATTCCCCTTCAATTCGATTTTAAAATAAATAATATTTTATATTTCAATTAATAAACAATTCACCCAAAGTTACATTTAGTGTGTCTATTATGCATTTTAGCATACTTTATAAACTTTACATTTTATAAAATTCGTATATTTTACTGTTATTGTCGTATAATATATAAACGCCATTCTACTCGCATGTGTTGTCTCAGTCTTACAAACGTACAGTATATAGACAATTTGTGTTTAATGTAACCAATTTTGTGTTAATAGCTTGAATATAAGAGTGAACTGATCTGTATTATAGTTGTACAATTTCGAAGTAAGTAAATTATCTATGTTTGATTGTTAAATTTTTATGAATGTTTCATTTTTCATGTAAATTATTAGTAGGTTTATAAAATATTGCAATATAAAAATTCTTATAACTCCCTTAAAACTTAAAAAATCAATAAACTAATATTAAACTTTTAATTGTAATAGGAAATTTACATTAATATTAAAGCTAATTACACAAAATTGTTTCTATTGGATTTTAAATTTCTATGTTCTACGTTTGTACGACGGACACTTTTGACAACACTTACTGTGGATCTAAACGTCCTTTTAATTACAACATCAAACTTGTAATACCTATACTACTATTTTTGCTAATATTCTATTATCTATTAAAATACTATTAGACTAGTGTAACATTATATACAATTTACAATAAATTATAATATATTACATTATATATGTTATAGTTACACATAGTTAAATTTAACAGAAGATATCTACTAGGTAGTTATGTACTAAGTTATCCATTTAACAGTGAATTATTTTAATATTCCTTGAAATTTTACTAGGTATTCTTTCAATTATTTCTTTCAGTGTTTATCGTAATTATTGATATATTTTATATTAAATATAATTTATATAAATATCACATTTTTAGAACTTTCTTAAAAATGTCATACATTCTATTTAAAAAAATATATTATTTATTAATTCAGAAAATTAATTATATTGCATCAAATAATACAGTACAATTATAGTTAATAATTATTTGTGATAAAGTATAGAATATAGATATCCCATATTTAAAATTTCGGTGTATATTCAAACTAATTATTTTTTTAATATCCTTATAAAAAATTATTTTTTTCATAACACAAAACAATTTCATAGATTTTTATATAAAATAATATTTGTTTATTTAAAGTAATTTAAATAGGTACATCGTTTAATCATAACAGTCCCTATATATACTATTAGTACTGTAATTTGTAATAAAATGTATTAGAAAATACACGCACGGCAAAAATGAACCTAATTTGAAAGAAAAAACATTTCAAATCGTTTTTTACGTCACAAATAGAACTAGGAAGCTATTGATTTTACAATGATGTAGTTTTTAATACATTTTAGCATAATAAAAATGTTCTAAAAGTTTCTTGTGAAGTTATTCTTTTATTATGGGTACCTATGTTATGCATTATACAATTTATGTATACGTGGGTTGTAGTTTTTTTTATAATATACTGCAAACTACATTAAACTTCCAGTAAAAACATACATTACTATAGAATGGCCACTAATTCATTAATCATAATAATTTATATTTTACCGTACTATTAATATTAACTAAAATAAAACTATAATTATAGAGATTTAGATTTTCTATAAATCTTACTTTATTCTTATCATAGAGAACATAATAATATTTAAAAAATATATTTTGAAATGTACATATGTCTATTCATTTTTTAAATCTATATAACAACTTAATATTATAAAAATAAAGTTTAAATATATATTTAAACACTGTATGTCTGTATTATGCTTGCAATTGTTTTTAAAATTAAATAAAAACCATTAATTATGTTAAAATGCATGATTATAATTCATCGACAAAATACATTCAAACCAATTCTCAATGAAGTACATGTAAATGTTTTTAAAATTAAAGTTTTTGTCATAAATGTTAAAGAATTATTTAATTATATTTTTAAAGAGAAACTTATCCAGTATATAAAATGTATTTAAAAATGTTTTAATTGTAAAAGACACTACTATTATTTGACAAATTCGTATATAGGCATTGATTGTGCATAATTTTATATTACCTATTTTTATATTTACTTATGTAAAATAATAATATATAGCAATATAGATAAATGCTAATTATACAGTAGGAAAAACATTTTATTTTTATTTACCTTATCAGTAGATTAACTAGTGTGTTTTACTATATTTGGAATGTCAACAAGGTTTATTCAGATGAAGCACAACTTCAAGCCTCTATATGGGAACTCAAACTTTGACTTTCGACTTATATTTTCTGAATTTTGAAAATATTTTTATAATCCAACGAAATATTAGTTTGAATTTCATTCTAATCACATAACTGTATATAAGAATAGTATTATGAACTTATCTATTATTTTAATATATAGTTTTCATAAAAATTAACTTAACTAATTTCTGATAATCAGTAATTTACCTATATTAGACTACAATATACATAGGTAATAATATATTATTGTCCTTATTTATTACTTTTATTATAATAGGTGTCAATGATCTGGTTACAAAGTTTTGTGTGCATAGTACATTTGTTAACATAGACTGGTAATATAAAATAAAACAATTACATTTCCACTAAAAACAATAATATTTTTTCAAAACTTTGAGTTACTTTATTTAATTATTTGTCAACCAAAATGTTAGAAATTGTATAAAGAAAAAAAAATTTAAGCCAAATATATGGATTTCCCTTTTAAATTTAAATATTTTGTTTAATCTTCATTTAAGTGAAGTTTATCATGTCAATATTTTAGACATAGTATAATCAATTATAATCTAGTCTTAAATTTAAAATAACTTTTAAAAACTTTTTTGAAAAGGAAGTGGATGTACAGTAACTTTAATGATGACACACATTATACATTAAATTTACTGAATATTTATACTATAAACATTATATACATTCAATACATATTACTTAATATTTAATGAAACTTTTTTTTTATATATATACAAAATAGCATCATTACCTTCCCAAAATAATATCAATTATTTCGCCGTAAACGAAGCTAATTCACCGTTGGCCATTTTGGATTTGCTTGAAGCTACTATGCAAATACACCACAATTATCAACATCATTACAGCGGTCGTAATAAAAGTGATACTACTAGTTTTACATTGGGAGTCCTACTCGTAACTGTATCAGAAGATGAATTTTCTAATCCCGATGTTTTTCCTCCAAACCGGTTAAGACCAGCATACAGCATGCAAGGTATAACCACAATGGATCAATTAAAAATCAAATAATACATTTACCAACAATTCGAACTATTTAAATGATTCATGCTATTTAAACAAATTAGGTGCGTTGAGACAGTTAAAAGTTCCTGACATTGTTTACAAACGTGCAATTCAATTATTACAAGATGCCGATGAGTTAACTATAGCGGCAGTAGTACGGCAAGAACGTGCAAATACTGGATCTATAGTATCATTTTCCCTCGACTCCAACAGGTATCACCGTTATCAAATAATAAGCGTAATATAATGTAGCGTGAACGAACAGAATCGATTAAAACTAATTGTGATGATGGTGTCATTTAGATACTTGGAATTAGAATCAAGCGGACGTAAAGATGAAGTGAGGTTGCACTATGTTTCCCAGAGTAGCCGTCGTGTTCATACAGAAGTGTTTGCATACGCTTTGGCTGATGACCATTGGCATGCTGTGGCCGTAACACTCAGCGGTACCCAAGCACGCTTGTTCATAGACTGCCGTCTTGTGTACACGCGTACTTTGGTTGCCGGACCGGTTGACACTAGTTTTCTAGGGTTGCCGGATCTATACGTAGGCCAACGCAACAGAGGAGTGCATTCAATATTCAAGGTATTGTAAAATAATAAAAACTGTTCAAAATAGTTCGAAAAAATTAACATTGGGAAGATATCGTTAATAGGGACTTTTACAAGACGTCCGGTTGATCAGAGGGACAGACGGACAACGTGTGCAGTGCCCTAACCTGGACACATCATGCCCAACGTGTGGTCAATTCATCGCTATGCAAAAAATGATGGAAAACCTGAACAAAATTGTGCATTTGTTGAGTAACAAGGTACGTAAGAATCTCTAAAAGTTGAGGGAAAAATTATCATTGTGTTTCACGTTTATAGCTTGAGGCAGCTGAAATGAGAATCACCGAATTAGAAACTTGTGAATGTCGCAAACCATGCGTACAGTTTGACGAACGAAATAATAACACAGTAATGAAAGTTGACGGATCAGTATGGCAACATGAATGCCAAACATGCACATGTTTGGTAAGTACTATTAAAATGCCATTAACGTGATTCATGTGAAATATTGAATCGATTAAAGAGTAACACTTACACATTTCCAAATCATATTTTCAGCGTGGTCAAGTAGAATGTTCATCAGTTAGATGTCCCTTAGTTAATTGTAAGTTTCCAATACGAAAACCTGGTGAATGTTGTGATACTTGTCAAAGTATGTTAATATTTAATATTTTAAATTATTACAACAATT
Organism: Pentalonia nigronervosa; assembly: GCA_014851325.1. Taxonomy (NCBI): domain Eukaryota; kingdom Metazoa; phylum Arthropoda; class Insecta; order Hemiptera; family Aphididae; genus Pentalonia; species Pentalonia nigronervosa. The sequence continues at coordinate 45,612 of JACXSJ010002047.1, read as the reverse complement.
ATATATAAATGTATATATTTATATCACAAATTAAAACATTAATGAAATGCAATTATTATTTTCAGAACCATGCCGAACCAAAGGTGATATTATATTTGAACACGGTGATACTATCAATTTGGAGCCATGCTTAACATGCATTTGTCTCAATGGAGTTGTTAAGTGTGACAAAATAGATGCACAAACTCAATGTCCAGTCTTGGAATGTGATATATCTGAACAATTTTCCGTACCCGATCAGTGTTGCAAATTTTGTCCAGGTAAAAATTTGAAACAATACTTTTTAATTAGTTTTTATTTTAATAAAATTGTTAAATAATATTGACAGTTTTTTGTTCAAGCCGTATCCAAATAAATATAATGTCTTTATAAATGTTTTTTAAGAAGACATATCATAATATATACACCTAATTCGTATTTCTATACTAAAAAAATTATCAAAATAATATGATTTAAAATGTATTATAAACCTTAAATAATAAAACCACTGGAAATTTAAATTACTCCATAAAATATAATACGATATTTGATTACCTATGCAGGTATTCAAATAATATGAAAATTATTATTAATATATGAAAAATTATTAAATATTCTTCGTACTTAAGTTAGATTCTTACAATCGAATACACAAGTATATGGTTCACAAGTTTAGTTTGCTAATAGTTTAAAATATATTTTAGATATAAACTACACACAACTATACATTAAAGTATTTTTTTTAAGTTGAAGTAATTATCTGCTGGCTCAAAATGAATTCTTATTTAATTTTTTTTTTTTTTTTTTACTTTACAATTTGAACAGTATATTTTAATCTTACGTTTTCTTTTTTACATGAAAAAAATACAAAATAATAGATAAAATATTTATATTATTTAAAATATAAGTTAATAAAAATAAAATTCTCCGAGGGCATTAATCTAAGGACCAATGTACCATATTTTTGTGGTGAAATGTCAACATTCTACTTCATATATATCAAATACTTACTATAATATATATATATATATAATTTTCGACATAAAATATACAAAATACGTTTCCCCTATATCGTTCGTAGCTTACAAAGAAATAAGATACGTTTAAGTGCATAACCTTCTTAGTAACACATGTCTTAAAACATGTGCATTTAATCTTGCACATATGTCACATATGCCAACAGTTTAAAATTATTAAGGGTTCGGAAGTAAATATTGCTTTCAATATGTTGCCAACTTGAATATGAAGTATCCATTAACTAAAGTTATCTATACGCACTATTAATAAGTAATAATTGTAAAATAACCATAAGTTGTTAAATTTTTTTCCTTAAAAAAAAAATATTTTAAACACTTAAATGATTATAAGTTTTAACACAGTTGGTGTCAATATTTTTTCAAACCTTAATATTTTACCGTAACCATGTGTGAAAATAAACGACACTTACTATAATAAAATAATAAATTCTTTTGGAAGATGTAAACAAAACATTGACATTAAAAATCAACGAAATGTTATTTTTACTAAATATTAGTGTAGTTATAGTACCAAATGGAATAATAGATACTATTGTATACCTAGTACTAACAGTTACAATTTAACAAAAATTTAAACTTGCATGTTCCCTTTTGGATGTGGCTTTTATTATAACAATTTTTACTTTAATAATTATTTACAATGGTCAGTGATAGATTAGCCCGTTTGGAAATCTCAATTTTCCAAACGGTCATTTACAGTTACTGTCCATTTTAAATGATATGTTTGTTGTGTTAATTAATATGTTTTAAAATACTAAAAAATTAAATAACAAAAAATTAAAAAAGTATATTTTGAAAGAAAACATTTTCAAAAAATAAGTAGCTGGTGTTGGTCTGGGTGGGGGGGGGTTGTGGTGGCCTGGATCGATTATGATTTCCAGGCTCAATTATTGTTTTCATAACGCCTTTTATTAATATAATTTTAATCCTGTATGTGTGTGTCTTGTATGTAAACGCTTATGCAGGCGTCGATTATTGTGCACGAGGTGGACGTGACTCGTGTCATCCGAACGCTACTTGTATCAATCTAAAAACCACACATAAGTGTGCGTGCGCTGTTGGGTACGCCGGCACCGGTTTACAGTGCGATGGTAACTAACCGTATTGATAAATTCCGCTTGTTAATTATTACATTAATAATAATATTGATAATAACGCGTCCCGTAAGCGTCGTTGTGCGCATAACAATAACTAATAATAATAATAATAATAATAATGATGATGTTCAGATGTGGACGAGTGCTCGAGTGTTGGCGGCCAAAACGGACACCACTGCGACGCGAACACGACGATTTGCGTGAACACGCCCGGATCGTACGCGTGCAAGTGCAACGCCGGGTACGCGCGTCTCAACAGGTTCGAATGTGTGGACGTCGACGAGTGCAACGGCGCGGAACCGCCGTGTCACATACACGCCGTTTGTGCCAACTCGCCGGGCAGTTACAGCTGCAAGTGCGCGGACGGATACGAAGGGGATGGGTACACTTGCAGACGTGAGTGCGCACAGTTTTGAATCCTTATCGACGGTCCGCGTTTTATTGTTAAGTTTCTCTTGCGCGGTAAACCTTTCACAAGTTCGGCTCGTACGTTTTTTATAAACACGTCTCATTGTGTAAGGTGGTCTATGGTAACTGTATCTTGTTACAGATTTAAGTGGAAATTATCTTGGGAGCGAAGCGTTCCGTTTTTATTTTTTATTTAATTTTTTTTTTTGATTCAGTTATATGGGCTGGCCAATTTGTTTACCCCTTCCATTAAAAAAAATTAAAACAACGCTACTGAATATACGGACTTGATAATCGATCGCACTATACGTTAAACACGAATATTATGTTTTTGAACGATGCACGTATTTTACAGCTGTGTGCCAGCAAAAGTGTTTGAACGGCGGCATGTGCACACGGCCGGACGTGTGTTCGTGCCCGAACGCGTTCGAGGGGCCTGCTTGCGAGCTGGACGTGGATGAGTGTACCACCGGGGCGCATGGATGTCTAGGCCCCTCGTCCCGGTGCGTCAACATGGCTGGATGGTATTATTGTGCATGCAGCCCGGGCTACCAGAACGTGGTCATGTATCGTACTTCGGCCGACATCGCCACCACAGCCACTAGTGATTCGAACGCAATGGAATCGACCTGGTCGCCTTCATTGGGCACAATGTGTCAAGGTAAGATAATTCTTTATAATCGGTATAATATCGACACTGAGGGCGCCCACCGGGGGACATACCTCTCTTTCAGTACATCATATTATGTAATTTATTAATATGCAATTTGTTGTTCACCAAAGTATTCATTTTAAGAATATTTAATGTTTTATAAAATGGGTATTGCGATATTGAAACTAATGACACCTAGATAATTTTTTTCTTAATATTGCGTAAATTTATTTGAATTTCTAGTTGTATTTTTTTTTTTTTTCATAAAATATAATATATAATTTTTGTTTTGCTAAATAGTATATACAATACTCAACCGGGTACGTTCCAAAAGATCCGAATCACCCTATCTAGATATCACCTTAGCGAATCTATATATTATGTAAATGTCATTTCATTCAATAGTTATCTATATGAAAATTCTAATATAAAAATAATTTAAGTACAAGTTGAAATTTTGTCATAAATGTATCATTTATATAACAGTGACATTTTTTTTCAAAATTGTTATCATAAACAGTTTTTTTTATCAACAAATAATTTTCATTTACTTTTCGTCAGCATACCTACGTCGTTCTAACTATAAAGTAACAGCATAAAATTGTTCGATGTCTGCTATTATCCATATAAAAATTAACTTTACAGTGAACAAAATACTCATATTTTTCAAAAAATTTAATTTTGGTAAATGGATGATTAAGAATTATATTACATAATGTAATCATAATATTTTATAGAACCTTATTTTTTATTTTAAGTTTGTTTGTGAAACCATTATCAACTAATGGGTTTTAAATGACAGTCTTTATTTTTTTATTTCATAAGCTGAAACAGAATTGCTAATGAACATTTTTATGTATATAATAGGGTTCTGAATTTTTAATGAAATGATGAAAAATATTTTTTTTTCTTTTAAACGTATTTGATTATAGATGGTTAAATATTATTATTAATTATACACAGAAAACATCGATATTTTATCAACCAATTTATACGAATTACTATTTAAATGGTTATAATTTAAGTAGGTCTAAAATATGATTATAATCGGTTATTACTTATCATTGGGTCCCTATTAACTATTATTTATTATTTTATTAATATTATTCGGTACAATAAACCGACTTTTAAAAATATTCATATTGTTGCACTGTATGTTTATAACTATAATCTTTTAGATATAATTAATAATTTTTTTTCACGTGCAATATGTTAAATTTAATTTCAATGAGAAATCATTGAATACAAAAAACAATTCTGAGTGAAAACAATTACAGAGATGTAAACCATGTGAAAGGCATTTTCTACTTTAAATTACAATTTGATATCAGAAACCATTCTCATAGTTGAAGTTTGAGGCATTTTTATTGCTCCTATAGGTGAAGTCAAAACAAACACTCTGCAGAGTTTTATGTTTTTGGAATTTAATTTTTAAAATTGTTAAATAGCTAATATTTTTAAACTTATATTTTCAAATACCTAATTAAAAATATATATAACAACTGGGTAAAAAGTGACTATTTAGAGTCGGCTAAGATTTTGAAATTTGCGTATTTAATATTTGTTATATTAGCAAAAAATTAATCAGTCATAGGTTTTTGTCTGAATAATTCTTCTTTATTTTTTTGAACTTTTAACGATAATTCATAAAAATAAATTTATCCACCAGTAGAGCTTTCAGTTCATCTATATCTCTATCATAATTTCAAAATAACATTTTTTTTTATTAATCACAACAACTTATTCTGTTCTAGTTTGGTTATTTTTTTTACTAAATTATAAAAGAGTTTGAAAAAATAATATAATTCTATGGCTATTTTAAAACAAGCAAAAGTTTGATCATTCATTTTTTTTTGTTTTTTTTATCCATGCTGTAAAAATAAAATTATCTCATAGAAAACTGTTGAAAAAATCATATTAAATAGGTGCATAAACGTACTTTTAATTAAATAAATTGATTTGCCATGGCGATACTCATATAAGTTATTAGTGTTATACTTCGGGACATACTGTATACATCTTTTACACAGTCTTACAGCTATAACGTGTATATAAAACAAAAACTGTACCTAAATCTGACATCTTTTTGATCTGTGCATAATGTTTAGACATCGACGAATGCGCAACTAATAACCATACATGTCATCCGACGGCTACATGCGTGAACACCGTAGGTTCGTATGAATGCAAATGCCCTACGACTAACTCCAATGACGGTAACATCTCTTCGAAATGTAAATCGAGTAAGTTGATATAATAATATCATACCATGTGCGGTTAACCGCGTTGTCAGACTAAAACTCGGGTGTTATAATTATTTTTTTTTCTCCCGCGTCACGAAGGTTGTTTATATAAGGACGACAGTAACGCAATGACAGAAGTGAATGACGGCGCCTGGTTCATATTAAAAGAATGCACCAACTGCACGTGTACAAGTGGACGTTTACGTTGCGCACGAATTGAGTGCGATTGTACAAACAACGACCATGTAAAATCAATTTGTTGCGCTCATTGTAACGCACAATCGTCGTGCGTTCATCAGGAATTGACGAACGTGAGGTTCCGCAGCGGCCAACAATGGATATACCAGTGTCAGACATGCGAATGTTTAGTGAGTAAATAAAAAAAAATATTAGTGTTGTTTTTACTGTACATAGGTCGCCGTGTGCATATGAAGAATTCGGCTATATGTATGTAAAATACATGTTTCCTTAATAGGTACAATTTTTTAACTTTGACAAGTGTTTCAAAATATTCTGAATCAAATCAGCTATATCTAAACCTAGTTATTTGTTTTTACTTTAATGCAATTATTCCATATTTTTATATATAGGTTCATAATATATTGCAATTTGAAAGGATTCATATTTTCCACATAATAGTTTCATATTTATACGAACGAAATTACGTTTATGAAATGCATACCCAGTTTCTACAGAAATTATAATAATTGCATTTTCTTAAACAGGCAATAGTTAGATGCTACAATTAAAAGCATCGTCTTTAATAGTATAAGGGAATAAAAAAAAATTGTATCCAAATTATCCAAATACACCAATAACAATTTCCCGATTATTACAAACACCGTACGGCAAAGTCCAGCTAGAGTACATGGACTGTGGTACATATACCATTCATACATCATGTGATGGGTACATGCATGGATTTTTTAAATACATGCCTATATATGAATTTACAGGAATCCGAGACCGTACGTGGAAATATAGTTAAAATTTATTATTTAGTGTGTAAAAAAAATGTCTATCCCCCCCCCTCCCACGACAAATTTCTAATTACGCCACTGGCTGATACGGCGCACGTGATATATTTATTGTATTAAAATATATAGTTGACGATCGTCACGAATGTCTCCCACAATAATATATAAGCCATCCATGTTGCACAGATGGGCCAAGTGGATTGCTGGCCAATGCAGTGTCCACCGATGCTGCCCGCGGGCGCGGGAAGTTGTAGGGACTCCACAGCGGCCACGTTTGCTGAATATAACAACCCGGTGACCGATTGTTGTGCACCGAGATGCGATTCCAAAGCCGTTTCGTCAGGTTCGTCGGCAGTGACGACCACGACTGCGATGGCCGCTGCTGAACCGTGTCTGCAGCAGCAGCAGCAGCAGCAGCAGCTTCAGCAGCTTCAGCAACTCGACGACTATCGGCACCGCAGCGGCGAATTAAACGACGAAGACGACGGCGGCGGCGGAGGCGACAACAACAAAAACGACAACGACAACAAAAACAACAACAACAACAACAACAACACTTCGCCGTCGCCCGCGGGCCAACCGTGTTTTTACGGTGGACGCGCCTATCAGTCAGGAGCCCGTTGGGATGACCCGGTGGACATGTGCACGTCGTGCGATTGCAAGGTAAAGGAAAACGCAACGGCATTCCTAGTCATAAAATCGATTTACATAATATTTAATACAACATAGGTATATTTAGTAACATTTTGTACAAAACGTGTAACATAATAGGTATTAGCGAGCATTAATAATATTGTCATTGGTTCGATTTTTTTAACTGGGGACACGATTTATTAATGTCTTGACGGGCACTATGACCGCGTTTATAAAATGTCATGCTATAATAACCTTCTACTCTATGTACATAACATATTTGAGAATAAATCATTTACGCTCCGGGGTGTAAACATACATTATACCTCCTGTTACGGTAATGCCAAAAAAATAATTTAAAATTTATACATTTTATGTACGTGCACGGCGCGTATTCAAAATACATACGATATTAACATCAATATTATCTGTTTTATAGACGACGCGTGTCGGTCTGTTTAGAAATCTTATTGTATTTTATGTGTATATATATATATATATATATATATATATATATATATATTTGTAATTCGGCATCTTTGTCGTGCATGCATATAGTGTGTGTATATTGTATAATAATATGAATGTGTGCGCGTGTTAATAACGCTGACTGGCTGATTTACATAATATTATATTATTATTATTACATTCGACCGAATTTTACTTAGTACATAATATTATAGATGCGTTGCGCAATAACAGTTTTTTTGCAATTAATTCCTTTTGGAGATTTTAACAAAATATGTGGTTTTTACGAGTCCAACGTTTAATGTATGAAGCCGATCCCAAACGGAAAACAAGACACTTTTGTGTTTTTACACGACTACCTATAAATGTTTTATCATTTATTTTCGACTATTTTTTTTCTTTATTAGATTGTGTGTGTGTTAATATACGTTTTGTGTGTTTCCATTCAGGTGCCGCCGTACTGCGCCCAATCGGTGAGCAATATCGCGTGTTGTGTGCATCGGTAAACTCTCACATCTTTTTTTTTTTATCCAATATAACCTTTATATATTTCGGCTTTCTCTACTGCTATTTAAATGTATTATATCAATTTATTATCTTTTCTACTGTACGATATTTATCAGCTTTTTATAGATTTTTTTTTTGTCTCAACCCGTTCATCGTAAATCATATTCCCGATGTCGATATACCGTTCGATGTTTCAGCGTTTGAACTCGTTGCAGTCGTTGCATATTATATCAACCATCAAAAACACCGCCACCACGCATGCACACCTAAAACATTAGTTTGCACGATTTTACCCGGCAGCACGTAATATTGTTTTGTGTAATTTGTAATTCTTGTTTAAATGTTTACATTCATGAACATTTGTTGTAATGTTTTTCAAATCACGCACGCATGTACTCACATTAGCTCTCTTGTTTTTTTTTTTTTTATTCAAAATACGTTTGTTAATCGTTCGCGATTACTAAGTGGGATAAAAATAAAACATTGCAGTAAAAACTAGTAGAATATGATGCTCCTTGCAAACATTACTATAGACAGCGCACAAATTATTTTTTTTGTTATACACATATTATATATAAATATAATATAATATATACTTAGTTTCCGCCGACAGAAGATTTTTATTTTGGTTGCATACGGTGTCATCCATGACGACAAAATAATGAGCATCTGTCGGCGACGTCCAACTTGCATTTTGTCATTTGTGAATAATAAACAATATATATTTTTAGGACGGAGTACTATGTTGTTCTTATAACGTGCACCACTGCAATAACAGTGCTATTGCCGGTGCATCAAATCAATCATCAACTACAGACGTCAACTATAATGTGTCTACTTATCAGCCTCATCCCACTTCTACCGAAAATACCAGTAGTCAAACCACCGATACGAAATTACGGCAAGATGTTGTTAAACGGAGTCTTAGGCTTCGAAGACAAGCAACAATGGTTAACAATGACGGCAGTGACATTAGGGATACTGTCAATATTACTTCTGTTGAATATAGTAATAATAACAATAATAGCTTTAACAAAAAAGACTGGTGGTGGAGAAAAACAAGACGGCGAAAAAGAAGAAGGACTCAAAATACGAGTATCCGTCGGAACCAAATTGATAGTATTAGTAGTGAAAAGCATTTTAACAGTAATAATAAGTTTATCAATAATTTTGGCATTAATAGTAAAAGTGAAGACAATAATATTAATAATAATAATAACGATAACCACCACGATAGAATTGTTGTAAAGACTGTTGTTGTTACTTAAAGTAGATTTTATTTATTGTGTTTGATGAGTGATGACGAGTCGAGAGAAAAGATAACTGCAAGCAACACCGGCGGCGACAATATAAAATTTAATTTTAAAAAATACAATTGAAGTATTTATAAATAATAAAAAAACCAAATTTATTAATCATAAGTCACATACGGTAGACAGCATAGTATGTTACTTACTTTCTTGATTTCAATCTAAAAATCAGTTTTATACTCGTTCAAAATCGTTGCCACCGCTGTTTGCTATTTCCGCTGTGATAATATATAATACAAATAATTTTAATGCTATTAGTGTAATATGTATACAATATACAATATACCTACATATATTATTATATATTATGTGTGTATGTATGTATATACAATATATAATATACATTATAGACAAACAGCCTATATCTCCCCTCCTCTCCGCTATCTATTTGTTATATTTTGTAATTTTAAAAATGTACTATTAAAATTATTAGATAAGTTTAATTATTATTATTATTATTTATTTATTTAATTTATTATTATTACTATTTATTTATTTATTTATTTTTTTTTTTTTTTTGATTGAATTACTAATAAATTAGATAATCAGCTGTGCAGGGTGTATTCAACAAACGATAATAATATTATATAATAATTATTATAAATCTATATAATCTTGCAAATTGTTGAAGTGTTGGCTTTGTTGGTATTAAAAATATACTACTATTAGAAATTTATTATATTATTAATAATGTTCATTTTGAACTAAAATACAAGACTGCTGGTCAACAAATGTAAAATATAGTCGCATTTAAAATATAGATAAATGTAATATATACAATAATAATAAGTGTGTGTATTATATAATTAATATTTAAATTATTTCAAATAATTAATATACCAACACCGCCGCACTAACGAATGCTCTTTTCCTATAAATTTAATTGGCAGCAGACAATAAAAATATTAAACGATGATAATAATAATTATATATATTACTACTACTTATATATATATTACTATTAATATTATAGAATAATTTTTAATTGTTAAATTAGTTATATTATATTGTTTTATTGTAACGCGTAAGTTACAACACGGATTTGCTCTCTTTCTTTCTGTCTCGTTAAACCTGTTGTAATTAATTAAAATATTTTACAAATCAAATATAACGATACTGATTTTTGAAGTAAGATAAAATAATCAGTGCTCGGAAAGGACACCTATCAGCTCCGGAACGCTGTTTTGACGTATCATAAAAAATTATTAAATTTAAAATTATTATAAATTTTAATATGTTTTTAAATATTTTATTTATTATAAATGTGTGTAATTCTATTTTTTTCTATAATCTGATAATGAAAGTATTTTATCATAATGAATATAAAAATTACAAATAATTAATATCTTCATAAAATTTAATTTCAATTTTAATATATTTATTTTAAAATGTATTTTGATTATATTGTTTGAACATGCCTAATTACCTAATATTTAATGAATGAAAAAATATTGAATAATAAATGAATAAATAATAATTATTAATTATTAAAATTAATAAGTTAGGTATTTGATTTAAAATTTAAACTACTCTTTAAACTGTTCAACTCTTTAAATGTTTTTATAAACTCATTTAAATTTTTTTAGTCATATATTTAAAGCGTTTCGGTACAGAACTATTTGTTCTTTCGAGCACTGAAAATAAAATGCCTATATTGTTCCTATAAAAACTGAGTCGTATTAATTATTTATTTAATTTAAATAGAAGTTTAATAATATTATGTTGAATATGTATGGATGTAAAACACGACTGCATACTGCAATATACTATATTATGATAAGCAATACACATGAACCACATATTTTTCAGTGTAAACTAAAGAAATGATCACTGTGACAATGAATAACATACAGTCACTAATACACACGTATACACTTACACACTCACATACATATACGATATACACCTACAGTATAACAATTGTATAATATAATGATTGATAATGACAATGTTGATAATGATAAATATAGAAATAAAAATTTTCAAAATATGATGAGGATTTTTTTTTAATGTAATCCTAATACTTCTAGTGTGAATTTTGAAAATTATTAATGTGGAAAAGTTATAAACTATTATTTATATTATGATTGTAATGTGTAGAGGTACTTATACTATTGCAAGTTATGGTTAGAGGAGAAACAAAAATTCTAAATAAGTAGTAAAATAAGCAAACAAATAAATAAATGGTTTTGTTAGACAAATTATACTTTTATGTTTACTTATTTAAATACATGCCTGAAGGCATTTAATACAAACAATTAAAAATATTTAATCTAATTAGAGGAAAAACATACAAAAATAGCAGAAATATATAACAAGTGAATCTGTTGGCGCTTTAATTTAATAAGTTAGTATAAAATAGTTAGAAACATATACAAATCTACAACGACTCTTTGAGAGGAATAAAAAATATCCATATTTTTTTGTAGGTATTATTACAGGAAACTAGTGCTGTGCTAATAGTGGTGGGGGGGACATAAAGTGTTTTATGCTTAAAAATATGAATTGTCGACTGGTTTCTAGAATTAAATACAAGAACTGATATATTTATTAGACTGAAAATTTTTTATGCCTATAATTAGCTCAGAAAATGTCAAAATCTTTTTAAAATTTTATAGAAAATTGTATAAAAATAATAATCGTAAACATTTAGTGAAAATTTTAAATGTTTACGATTATTTGTTTTTGAATTATAATAAAATAAGAAAATCATTTTTTGAGAAATCCGTAGTTTACGGGTGAATATCTAATATCTAATTTTAAACAATTATAAAAAATTGTTCGACTTTCCGGTAAAAATTTTTATCCTATAGATAGAAAAACTTTTGGAAAATCTTGTGTTAAAATTTCAAACCTTAAATTAAAGACATAATTTTTTTTATAAATTTCTAAATAAAAAAAAAAAATGCAAATTTTCGTGATTTTGTCGTATTTTATGGAAATTTTAATTTTAGACGCTTATTAAAAACTATTGTAGACTTACGCTCAACATTTTTTTAATTTTCACTAACAAAAAGTTATGAGAAGCCTTTTATTAAATTTTCAAGTTTTTTGACCAAGTAAAAATTTTTTTATTGACAATAAAAAAAAAATAAAAATAATCTGAACATTTTTTAAGCCTTTAAATAACTCAAAAAGAGTCAAAATATCTAAATTGTTTAGTGTAATGAAAAATTTTTGTTTAAACATTTTGTGAAAATTTCATATATCTACTGTTATTATTTTTGGTGTTGTACTAAAAAACAAAATCAATTTTGTCAAAAATTGATTTCACGTAAAAATGTCGGTTTTTCTCTTAATTTTTTATTAGTTAATTAATTTATTTTACGGGCTGGACCAATTTTCACATTAACATATACAGTTTGTAATTAGTTCTTTACAGTAAAATATATAAAATATCGTACAAGGTAATTTTATTAAAAAATAAGAATTCATTACTTACAGAGCTAGAATGTGAATGACTTAATCTAGAGTATACAAAATAAAATTGATAATTGAAAGTCTACATTGGCGTTCCTTATTAATCTTTTTAACAATTCATTTGCAAGATAGTTGGTGGTAGCATGTGGAATATAAAAAGGTGCAGTAGATCAAGTAAATCGTTGAGATGCCTTAAAAGAAATAAGTATCAGAACTGTAAGAGAAGTTCGGAAGACTCAATTGAACCATTTACTATTCCCTCAATCAACCTAATGCCCGCAGAGTACCTATATTCAGTCAAAGTAGAAATAATTTGTTAGCAACCGTAGTGAAACTTAGCGTATTAAACTGGCATAACGCAAAAATGTATTTTAAACTCGCTCACTCCAGTCGTTTTGAATCATTAGCCGTGTGGGGATCCTACAGTATGCAATTTGTATAGACATACCGAGTTATTATATTCTTTAATCAATACATTCATAACAAATCCGAGAGTTTTAAATGCTTTGTAACAAACATTTGATACGTGGATTGGAGTCAAGATTAGGGCTTAATTTGAAGCCTAGGTCCATGACGCAATTGAATACACGTGGAATGTTGTTTATACCTAGACAGTAAGAGAAAGTTAACAGAGATTGATTTCTAGTAAACGTTAAGACTTTGCACTTTAACAGGTTAAAGAATAAACTCAATGCAGTCAATCAATCAACAAATCTATCTAAGCAGCTAAAATCAGTTTACAATCGTTTAAAGAGCGTACTTGTATATAAAGCTGAATGTTATCGGCAAAACAGAGAACGCAAGAGTGATGCAAAACACGCTGAATTCTAAGTAATTATAGAAAACAGTAGGGTAGATAAATGCCCCCCTTAGGAACCTCAGAAGTAGTTAGAAAGAAGTTTGATTTTATACCGAAAACTTTAACTCACTGATACCTTTTGCTAAGATAATATTTAAACCACTACAGAAATAGAGTTAACTCTGTGACTCATACAGTCACAGAGTCAAAAGCTTAATTAAAGTCAGTGTAAATTACATCTACTTGATAACGACACTGAAAAGAATCAAAAACATAATTGCAAAATAAGACGTTACAAGTAGAAAGTAGACCGACCAGGACGGAAGTCGTGTTGCTCATCCATAAGTATTTAGTTGGAAGATCGTTGGATCGCATTGAGGACCAATTTTTCAAAATTTTTTGACAAATGCAACCTTATATATATATATATATATATATATATTAGGGTGGTTCAAAAATTTGAACTTTAGATTTTCGTAACCAGCACACTCTTATTTTGTTAAGATATACAAAATAATGATTCTGTAAAAATTTGGACTTGATAACTTAATCCCTTCACGTGCCGCATAAGGGTTGAAAAATGACTTATTGGAATTAATTTATACTTTTTTGTTTTTTTTAGCTCAATTATTAAAATTACAAAAAAATGTATAGAAACTAATTTGTACTTATAGTTATTTTGCTTAAAAAGCATCCTTATATTTTTTCTGTAAAATTATTATTTATTATAGAAAATATCAAAAACTAAAAATATTTTGGTAATTTAGTGATATTAAATTTTCCATTATTTTTGACGTTAAACAAAATAATTTACTTTATTTTCTCGATAAACTATACTATTTTTATTTGGAATGTATATTAGTATACATAGAATATATATATATATACATAGTATATATATTAGTATATATACTATGCATACATTACTATGTATACATAGTTTTGTTGATACCTATACCTACAATCTATAAATAGTTTACCATTCCACATGAAAAAACCGAACAAATCTTAATTTTAAATCGATAAGATAAGATAATCATTATTTACGTAAATCCCTCGATTCTAATAAGTAATAGGTAACAATATTTTTGTAGTAATCTTAATGACAATTCACCATTCACGGTGAAATTGATTTCATGTCTTTTGTGTGCTTTATTATTTTGCTCTATTATTTTTAAATATACCGAATCGAAATATCTATTTAATTAATTCGGTAAAAAATCAAATAATGGGTAGTAAATTACCATCTAAAAATGATTGTTTAAGTGTTTTATTTTACAATATGCGGTTTATTAAATTAAACTTAAATGAGAGTATAAGTCTTGTGATTGATGAGTGCTTAATATATTGGAAAAAAGCTCGATTTCCTACATATAATCCTTCATATTGTTCAAAAAAATTAAAAAAGTTGTATGATTTCTGGAGAACACTTGAAAAAAACAAAAGTAGAAACAGTGACCTACTCAAACAGAGAAGACAAGATTTTATTCATAAGTTAAATGATTTGTTTGATATTGCACATGTAAATGCAATGTCAATTATAAAAATCAATGATGATAAAAAATTTCTAACACTGCAAAGACAACGTGGTCGTCCAAGTTGTATGTTGGATCTAGATCTAAAACTATATGCTTTAGAAAAAAGAAAAGAAGCTCGAGTTCAAAACGAAAACAAATTTAGAGAACAAATGGTTGAAACTTACGAAGAATTTGAAACCGGTAGGTACAATTATTTTTTGTATAAATGATTAACGAAATATTATTTATCTTTTTACACTTATTCTTAATAGTAAACGTAGTACAAATAATAAATATGTTTTACTTTAAATTGTACGATGTTGATATTTATATAATAATATATTTTTTTTACTTTTATTTTTTAAGAACAATCTCTTCTACAAGTTCAGAGGAAGAAATACAAGATACGGATAATTTTGAAAATGAGACTAACGCAGGCCCGTCAAAGTGTAAGAGAGCAAGAAAGAATCTAATGACAGCTTATCTAACTTTTGCGTTAGATAAATGCAAAATAAGTGATCGCGACGCCATTCACATTATAACAGCATATAGAAGCTGCTTCACTAAGTATAGATGATTTTGTTCTCAGCCGATCTTCAATTAAAAAAGCTCGGGAAAATTTTAGAAAAGAGAGTAATTATAAAATTAAATCCAAATTTTTCGATTTAAACTTAGATTTTGTTGTTATTCATTGGAACTTGAAAATATTGCCTGATATTACTGGAAAAGCAAATGTATTTCCCAGTTGTCGCTACAGTACCAGGTTTAGAGCAACTTCTTGGAGTGTCTGTGCTTTCTAGTGGTACAGGGTTAGAAATTTCGTCTGCTGTGTATGATAATTTACAAGACTGGGCATTATTAGTTAAATTACATTTCAAATGTTGCTATAAAGAAATTTTGTAACCATTTATGGTACCTAAATGAAAAATCTGTTATGTTTTCAATATTTGATGAGAGAATTTTGATTGAACACAAACGAAGAATAGTACAAATTATTTTACAAGAAAATTATGAAGAAGATTTAGAAGTTTCAAAAAGAATCACTTTAAAGCCAAAAGAAATACCCGAGTTCATTAAGCGAGATATTCCCATTGAGTTATTTACAAACAAATTCACTAAAATTTTTTTCCCGTTTCAAAATTTCTTCCAAATTCTTAAACATAGATCCCGTTGAATGGAAAAATAATTTAGAATATAATAATGCTCGAGACATAATTTTGTCAATCAAAGTTGTAAATGACACTGCTGAGCGCAACGTTGAATTAATGGAGGACTACAATCAAAAAATAACGAAAAATGAAGAACAAAAACAGTTCTTACTACAAGTAAAATAATTTTCTATACACTTGTAAAAAATATCTTTAGTTTATCACACTAAATTGTTGAATTTGATTTTTTAGGTTATAAAAGATCACAGAAAAAAATATTCTGTACATAGCAGAGAAGTACTAACTAAAAGTCTCGAATAGTATAATGTAAATAGTAAATTATTTCGTTTAACGTCAAAAATAATGAAAAATATAATATCACTGAATTACCAAAATATTTTTAATTTTTGATATTTTCTATAATAAATAATAATTTTACAGAAAAAATATAAGGATGCTTTTTAAGCAAAATAACTATAAGTACAAATTTGTTTCTATACATTATTTTGTAATTTTAATAATTGAGCTAAAAAAATAAAAAAGTATAAATTAATAAAGTTAAATTAATAATTAAAAATAGGTCATTTTTTTAACCCTTTTGCGACACGTGAAGGGGTTGAATTATCAAGTCCAAATTTTTACCGAATCTAGTATCTCTTAACAAAATAAGAAAGTGCTGTGTGTGTAAATATCTAAAATTAATGTTTTACTCCTATAAGGTTGGACCACCCTAATATATATATATATATTGTCATATAATTGAAGATAATGGATAGGCAACTAGACTTAGGGACGGATGTAACTGAACTTAACTTGATCATGAGTAGAAAAATAACTTCATGAAGTGAGCGCTTGAATCCATAATGGATACGCCGAAATTGACCTATGCTCAAATTATGAAAGTACCTGAGAGACTTTGATTCCAACGGATTTAACATCATGTAGAGTGGAAAGACAATTAAAAACATAGTCAACACTAAAGTTAATGGCATTCGGCAGATCAAATACGGAAATACAACAATTTTCAACAACATCAATCGATTCAGTAAACAAACTTCTGCGTTTGAAAACTATTGGAAATTTATAAATTCTGAGTGGAGCAATATATGCATTAATTTTACGATGATGTGAGCTTTTTTTTTAGTTTTTATGTCTGTTATCACGTTTTGGGGCAGTAAAAGTGCTTTGATTTTCTTACACATATTCACACTAATGACGCACTAATGTTTGGGAAGGACAAATAAAAATGTTGATTTTCCAGAATGGGGGACAGCAAACATTTCCCTATCCTCCGTATATAATTTTGAAGTAACAATTAAACCAGTATCGCATAAATTCACACTAATGTTTAAAGGAAAAAATTAAAAAGTTTTAATTTTTCTGAGTTAGGGGGAAACAAACATTTCCCCAACCTCCGTGTAATAATTTTGAATTTACGATTAAACCGATATCGCACAATTTCTGAAAATACTCGCAAAAATTCACATTAATAGCGCACTAATGATAAACATAAAATAAATTTTGAATTTTGAATTTGAAGGGGCTGACCAAGTGCACGTTAATATATCTACATAATATAGAGATCACCTGCTCCATATAAATTAATATTGATTCCCGCACTAAAATACGTTATGTGGTGACTTTTGTATTATATAATTTATAAGTTATAACAGATGACTATGACAAATTATGTCTGGAATTTTGATGCAATATGATTTAATTTTTACTGGTGTTTAAAAATATAGTTTCTTGGAAAATAT
The DNA here is from genome assembly GCA_014851325.1 of Pentalonia nigronervosa. Taxonomy (NCBI): domain Eukaryota; kingdom Metazoa; phylum Arthropoda; class Insecta; order Hemiptera; family Aphididae; genus Pentalonia; species Pentalonia nigronervosa. The sequence goes on along the minus strand of JACXSJ010002047.1, from coordinate 27,657 downwards.
GTATTACATGATTCTGATTAATTAAATGTAATTTCTATTTTCCATTTTTATACAAATTTTACTTTTTAGAAATTGTATAATGTATTTATAATATTTTTCAATTTCTAGAGGATCTTTTCACAAATTATTAAATGTATAATATTATTGTATGAAGTTTATTTACCTACTTACCTCTAGTGCCGGGACTTCAAGTTCAAGCATAATAATATATTTATTTTATACAACTTAACATAAATTCTATTAAACGTTAAAAGTTATTAGGTAGAAAAACTATAAAAGTATTATATTACCTATTTTTTACAAGTATTAAGTGATCAGTTCTTTAAAAAAAAAAGTCTTGACTTCAACTTAGCTGATAAACGTGTTACATTGTTAAATAAATTATAAGTGTGACGTGCAAAGGGTCCTGCATAGCAATCACTACACAATACATAATAAATAATAATACATGAAATACGAAAGAACATATATAATAATTTAATATTTATGTATGAAATATTATATTATAACTTATAAGTACCCATTAAAAAAATCGTTATACCATACGGAACGTAACAATTTTACCAATTTTTTTTATTCGTTATTCAATACTTTACTGCACACACACATTAATACATTATAATATGTAAAATCAATAAACGAAAACGAACCATAAAAATATACAATAGTCAATAATAAAACATACCAAATATTTATAAATCATATGTTATGCTAAAAACAGTTTTACGTATAATAAACCTTTTATGCGATTGTTTTATAAAAATTGTACAAATCTATAATAACATACATATTATAATTTGTAAGTACGAACAAAATATCGTAAATATCCAGATGCGTTACCCTGACACCACAACTTAAATTTTTTTTTTCGAAATTTGTTCCATGCTTTAATAACCAATTCGTAACTATTCGTAACCACAAATTTGGAATTCGTAACCTAAATCCATTACCGCAAAAACCGTTTTCCATAAACGGGTGCTGGTGTAACGTTATGTCAGCACCCGCACCTAGAAATAATCTACTTAGAAATTTCAAATCTATTCTAGGGGTTAGTAACTAATTCGTAATCATACCCAACTACAAATTTGGAATTATTTTTATACTTATCTAAAAATATTTCAAATAAATAAAATCATAAATTTACGTCGTAATAAAAAAAATTACTTTCCTCTCTTTGCTTTAAATTACAAATATATTTGTTGACATGATTTTATTTTTAATTAGATAGAAAACTAAGTTATTTTTTCATATGTTGCTACAGGATAACCTAACTTTTGATATCACGTATAACATTAAACATATGAAAAAAATTCATATACTTATTTTATGTAAAATAAAAATTATTTACATCATTGTATTTTTTATAATTTATATTTGATTTTAAAAGTTGTATAAGTTGTATACAAATAAAAATATTAGTATGAATACATAGTATTATAATTATAATCCCGCACCTCCGTAATTTGGGCTGGCAATGACAATGTCGATATACAAAACGATACTCAAGCACCATAGACGGAAATCGAAAGGTATTGGGGGTATATACCTAACCCCCACTCACATCGATGTTAAAAATGTTAGTACCCCTGAAATTTTAATGATTTTCCGCCTATATCAAACATGTTCTCCAAAATTTGGGTTATTTATGTAATACACCGACAGAAATCTATAATAACGTTTTACAAGATGTAAAAATATAAGATAACATTTATTAACACCGAGAACTCATATTCGAGATATTCATTTTTAAATACCGAAACGTATGGCATGAATCGAGTTAAGACGTTTAAACTTAAAAAAATTAAAATAATATTTTAAGTATTACATCGTACATAAACTTATATTTTGCTAAAAAAAAAAACTATTATTCCATAATTGAATATCCTAGCAAAATATAAGAGGGTGGCCTTAAATTTTTTTTTGGAAGAGTTTGTGGCTTAGTACCCATGTCACCAATTAATATTTTTTTTTTCACAAACCTACTTTATACTTCCCTATCTAGTAATGAACTATAGATAAATAATGAAATATTTATTTAACTATAAACATAATAAATAATACTAAGTATATATTTTAAACGCTTAAAATTATTACAAGTTATATAATTAAAATATATTTAAATTTAACAACGTCTCTGCGTCAATCGTAAATTAATAATACTGAGTAACCGTTAGAATACATAGATGTAACTTTAATTTTTATTACTACATATATTTTAAAAGTGCAGGAAACTTTTTATTATGATTTTTATTTTAGTTATATAATTATTAGGTATGTAAGAAAAAACAATGTTTACTTTCAATATTTTATAATTTATGTATAAATATTAGAATTATTGTACAAATGACAAGAAATTGAAAATTTGAATTACAATTTTATCAGAACAATTTGCATATTGAATCTGCTTCAATAACTGTTTTTTTTTTGCTTTGTAACATTTCAATTTTGCATCGTTTATTTGTTGATAAAAGACACTATATATGTTCTAAAGTGTTAAACATTTTTTCCCACTTCGAACTTTTCTCTTTGAAATTATCACATGTTTGCTTCGTATTCAGTCATGTATGTATGTAAGCGCACAGACGAGGCAGAAGAATTTTGATAGCACATACAACTAACAAAAGTATTACCACCCTTTTTTGTAATATGTAAAAAAATGTTCTTACTGGTCTCTATAACATTTCTATCCACATAGGTAATCCACAAAAATGAGTTATATTTTATTTTAATATACATATTAATCCTACATATGACATCGGTTATTTGCATATAACTCTTCTCAAAAACGTATGCAGTTACATTACTTGATAACTCGTAGGCCGTGTGGACGTCACTGTATCTACGATTATTCGGGCACATACTAATTGCCTTCCAAAAATGGTCGATAATTTTTACAAAAAAAAGGGTCTAGTACTATTTGTCTTCTAATGGATAGATATTATAATTATATTATATTATTATATAATTTTTAGGAGTTTCTAAACGATTCAAAAATTGTCGAACTTCAGATACCAAAATAGATTTATAATTTCAGAGTCGTAATTTATAGCTTTAAATTTTCAGAATACTTAGCAATTACATTTATACCAGATGATTTAATTATTCTTCCTCATATTGTATGGCAGAAAAAAGTTCCAGCATTCATCGCACACCCAATGCATATGAAACTTTCCATCAAAATTTTAATAGGTATTTCGAGTCTCCACATCCAAATAAATATTTAAATTTATCCAAATTTTAAAATTAATTCAAACCGAAAATATAATATTTTAATACAAAGTTCTAATAAGCCTAAAATATGCACAATTATTACAAATTAGAAACAAAATCGATTTCATTAGTAAATACTCAAATAAAAAAGTTGAATGAAATTAATAAAATAACAAATTTTGAGTACGTACAAAAAAAATTGATTCATAAACACAAGCAATCTTATAACAAATAATTTTAAAATAATAGTAAACTACAAATAATATGACCTGTCGCGTTTTATTTTTTTATTATGCTTTTACAATTTATTACCATATTTTTTTTCTAATTATACTACTATTTATCTACTTAATGGTTTATCACCATTATGGTTGAATATAATTTATTATGTTATTATTTTTGATAGTATTGTGTATTATTTTTATAAATGTAGGTACCTAAGACTGATGTTTTTAATCGTAGTATATATTTCTAAATATCTAAAAATATGTATAAGAATTACATTATTCTTTACAATTATTGTGTGAATTTCTTCATGGACTTCAAATAAAACCATGACGTTGATTATAATAAAATAAAAATATATTTATAGAAATATATATGCCTATAACTTATAAGACTTATGTTTATAATAATTATTTAATACTTTATTAAATATAAGTACGTATTGTTACTGGGAATTAAATTTTTGATAACCATAACACATTTGTAACACAGCGATCGATAAACCATACATTATTTACTATTCGGCGAGTACTTATTTACTTAGTTCTTCTCTAATTTTTCTTTCTGTTGCTTAGCCCAACTTTGATTACTTATTGTGTGACTTTCGACTTTGATGAAAATTGCATTCACGATGATCTCTGCGATATTGTCTGTGTAAAATTGAGATCGATATTATTCGTCGCTAGTTTAAGCCCGCCAGCAACCATTGTGCGTTGTTAGAATGGCCGCCCATGTCGTCCATTTGCAGTGCGCTCCGAAACGGCCAAGCAGTATCATCGTCATAAAACGGTCTTCCTTAACATAAGTTAGTTGTAAGGTTGTACCCCAATTATTTCAATTAACTCTGTGGTCATTGCACCATACCGATCCGATCACAGAGACTCCCCTTACATAACTCATCTGTACAATCCTACTCCCATTGTGTGGCCTATTTCCTTTGCACCTTCATATTAATTAGATGTTATCCTTCTACGGTTCGTCAATTTTTACTTAGAAGTTAATTACATTGGAAATATTTTCCTCTCTTAGTCGTCGTGGTAGCCGTGGTTTGGTAAATACTCCTGCGAAGTAATTGCCTATCGAACAACAATCAGGCGTTCTCTCACATTCGGTGTATGCAAGTCTGGTTGTTTACTTGCCCCATTCAAGGCGTTCTATAATCTTTTTCGGTGTATACTATCGAATGGTCTTTCAATACTATCTTTAACATACAATTTAAGTTAATTTATATATATGATGTACATTTTAGTTTCTGTTATAATTCAAAAAATAAATAAGACATTATTGCCATTGAGTATATTGTTATGTATTCTATATATTATAGACTACACGAAGAAAATGTTCAAAATATTTAGAACAATTTTAATTATTTAAACCATAAAATACGAACCTACAATAGATTGATGAGAATAATTCACGTCCTTCTACGGTACGTAAATTTTGACTTAGAAGTTAATTATAATTTATAATATAAAGAGAGAGGAACGATAAAGAACGGTTAATAGTTTATTATACCTATTATATTATAATGTTTTTAATAATTTATTTTTATTATCGTTGTTTCATCGTATCGGGAACGTAATAAATAATAAAGTAATGTAGTTATTGTTATTATTATTATTATCATGACTAAATAAATAAGCTGAAAGTAATTATACGTAGGATGTTGTTACCCAATCAAGAAATGATAATATTCGTGGATATATACTATTTATGTAATTTTTTAATATTTTCCCGGTCTGGAGAATATGTGCAGAGATAGGGAATAGTATATTGTGTAGCAAGGACGGTGAGTGAGCGATTTCAGTTGCTGGTGACGTTGCGTCACGATCCGCAGGGCGCGGGCAAGAGCTGCGATTCGCGCAAGACTGAAAATGCTTTCCGGCACAAGTCACGCATAATACTTTTTGTCACGCCTCTGCCACCTCCGAAACGCCTCTATCGATATTAATATGGTAATACACGATGGATGAACTGATCTTGCCTTTCTCGATATCTAAAGCCGCTAAAATATTTCTCGTAACAGCACGGGAATAACCCTCCTGACACATGTATAGTATTTGAACTATTTGACAAAACGCATCGATACCTTCATGGCTTCATGTATTTATTAATCTAATCTCTACAGTAACTTTGTTTTACCACTGCGTAGCTTTTCCACTAAACCAGTGGTTGGAAAAACATTTTCTGTCCGCTAGACAGAAAAAGGTCATTTTCCAACACATCAACTAGTATCGAAAATTAAACTTCCAGTGCAGCCGTGCGGGTGTAACAAAAAATTGGTTTTCGGCATATGACGCCTATTAATTTAACTGTGATTACTATATAGTTTCAATTTGCACATTAGTTATTATACTGTAATTACTAATTACTATTATATTATGTTATATATAATTATAATCAATATTCTATGAAATTAAATACTTTATAGCATACCTACTATACAAAGTATATAAGTATATTATTGAAAAATAAAGACCCATCTCTCTCTGGCGCTGAATATGAGTAAATATTAGTACATAAGTAGGTAGTAACTTCTATTTATAAATATATATGCAAGCTAAATTTTGAACCTCTATATATGACTTATTATATTACTTTTTATACGGGTCATATATATACGTATAATCTATATTTCTAAATATCATATTATATATAATTGAATAGAACTAAATTATATAATAAAATATAACATTAAATGTCCATTGTTTAAATATTTACTAATAGATAATAAATTACAATTTTTTTTTTGTTTTAACTTTTTGACGTAAAAGTTTCTGTTTTTGTATTTTTGTCAAAATATTTTTTTTTTATTTGTCTTACAGCTTACAGATTCTGAAGAATAATTGTGTTATTTCATTATTTGCATTTCTTTTACTATTTGTTATGATTCAAGAATAATTTGAAGTCAACTATTTCATAAACTTTGAAGGTTTTTAGTTAAATATAATATAAAATAGAATATTTGAATTCTTCATGTAATGAAATTCTTCACATAGTTATGAAGTATATTTCAAAATTAAAAAAATGTACAGAAATTCAAATTAAATTTTTTATTAGCCGGTCCTTAAAATAGCTGAGCATCTATACTACAGTTCTACAAATATCCCCCTCCTCCACATTATAATTTGTAATGTATATTAGCATTAAATAATAATATATACATTATACACACACACACACACACATATATATATATGAAGTTCGATATAAAATATGTATAAAAAACGTATTTAGTTTATTCTTTAAGCATTTCAACTTAGCTATAAGCTATTGTATGTCATTTTAATTTTTATATAGGTACTATATATATATATATGTTTAAACGTAAATTATTACTTTTAGGTTTTTAAATGCATAGAAACTATGAAGTATAGTTCAGTAATTAATTCAATTGGCTCATGACTGCTACTTAATAGTAGTACCTAATTAGAATTAGTAATACTGGTGGACAATAATATAAAATTCAAATAAATACGTTAACATTTTCTTTGTATGTACCTATAATATCTACCTTAAATAATGATTGTTTTGTTTAAAATAAAATAAATTGTTAGTGTGTCACGTTATGTATTTATTAACATTTTTTATTATTATTTTTTTTTTTTTTTTGTATTGCCTAATTTACCATCCCCTACTTATCCCCATTGACCATAACGATAATAATTTTTATTTAATCATAAAAAATGATAATAAATGTAACAGCTTTGTATTTGGAAAATTATATGAACCCCATAAACAATTTCTAAACACGCCTCTCCCAAGCACGTAATAATTTCATTTGTACATAATATTACACATTATAATAATATAAACGTACACATTTTTAAAATATAATCTACATACAAATTCAATTTTAAAAAATGTAAGCAAATGGGTACCGCTCTGCTATACAGTTTGACGCGGTCTACAGCAGTCCCAAGCGTACCACCGACGCTCGTTATTATCAACCGCCACGTTAGGACGATTTGAGCGTGACTCAAATGACTGTCACCTTACCCGATCACAGGAGAGGTGGGACATGGGACCGAGCCGGCTGTACGCGTACGTACGGACCATCGGCAAAGGCCGCGACTTGCATAGGTGACATGCCACGCATATCAGGTCCGCGACGATGACCACCGTTGATGACGAGTGACAAGAGTGTAACTCATATTAGTATTTCATAATTTCATTGTAGAAAAAACTATTATCCATTGGACACTAAATTTTGCATTTGAGGTTTGTGTTTTATCCTCACCTCTCACACAACATCAATTATGACCGGACAACGAAATCAACAACTTAAGTCATCGTAATCCGCGTCAAGTTGTATGTGTCGAGTTAATCACTGTGTGATATATGGATGTGTTAAGTTTGAATTCAAGAACACATATAATACATTATAATACAAAAACGATTTTGAGCGAAGACGGTCTGTTAGCTTATATCAGTATGACAGTATATTATTAAGCTTATTTAATGATATTATTGTTATTTAAGTATTATATTATACTATAAGTGATACAGTAGTTTAAATTAACTTTTGCCAAAAATATTGCATTTGAAAATTGTCATTGTGTGTACAAAATATAAGAATATATTTTAAGAGTTAAAAGTACCCACGAATAATATTTTTAAATTACAACAAAATAAATAAAACCATTATTATTTATCTAATTTAGTCCAACTTTTAACTTAAAATATCGTTAAAAAATTAAGCCTTTGTATCTTTGATATTGTTGAACTCCTATTATGAAATACTTATGAGGAGCCTTGGAATACTAAGCTGCTTTACAAATATTTTATAATTTTATAACACCTACAATGTATTATTTCTACATAGTTGTGTTTATAGATGTCAACTAAAACTTTTTCCCAATGTTACCTCACGAACATGTTCAATAGGCCCCATTATTATGTTCTTGAAGAATTAATAAAAATACGTAAGTACTGTAGTGAATACACATTTTTCTCTTGAAGCACATCAAAGAAAGTCGTTAAAAAAAATATAATAATAGTAAATTGAAAAAACCAAAAGCTAAAAAATTAGAAAATTCATAAAACATAAAGATACTATGCCATAGAATATTGTTTTATTTCATAAATTATGTAATCGAATATAGACGATCGGGATTTACACTTCGGCATCTTCATCGTCATCATCTCCTTCGCCTTCTTCATCAACAGTCGCGTCCTGGTACTGTTGGTATTCGGATACCAGATCGTTCATATTTGACTCGGCCTCAGTGAACTCCATCTCGTCCATGCCCTCGCCGGTGTACCAGTGCAAAAAAGCCTTGCGTCGAAACATAGATGTGAACTGTTCAGACACGCGCTTAAACATCTCTTGGATGGCTGTCGTGTTGCCGATGAATGTGGCCGACATCTTAAGGCCTCTGGGTGGTATATCACACACCGCTGTCTTCGTGTTATTCGGTATCCATTCGACGAAGTAGCTTGAGTTTTTGGTCTGTACATTTAGCATTTGCTCATCGACCTCTTTCATGGACATACGTCCCCGGAATATGCTCGCCGCCGTTAGGTACCGGCCGTGCCGGGGATCGCACGCGGCCATCATGTTCTTGGCGTCAAACATCTGCTGCACTAGTTCTGGGATGGTGAGCGCACGGTACTGCTGACTTCCACGTGACGTAAGCGGCGCGAAGCCAGTGATGAAGAAATGCAGCCTCGGGAACGGTACCATGTTGACGGCCAGCTTCCGAAGGTCTGAGTTGAGCTGCCCGGGAAACCGGAAACAAGTGGTCACACCGCATATTGCCGCCGAAACTAAGTGGTTTAGGTCACCGTACGTAGGAGTGGTGAGCTTTAACGTCCGGAAGCATATGTCATATAACGCTTCGTTGTCGATGCAAAATGTTTTATCGGTGTTCTCTACCAACTGATGCACAGACAACGTAGAATTGTATGGTTCCACAACTGTGTCAGATACCTGTGCCAGATAAATTAGACTAGATTAGTGAAACTAAGATATTCATGCAGTCCGAAAATTTAAAAGGCATTTTAGGGGTGGCTATACCTTGGGCGAAGGAACGATGCTGTATGTAGTCATGATCCTATCCGGGTATTCTTCGCGAATTTTTGATATCAAAAGTGTACCCATCCCGGAACCAGTTCCACCACCTAGCGAATGAGTCAGTTGGAACCCTTGCAGGCAGTCACAACTCTCTGCTTCTTTTCTGAAAAACGATATAGTTTACATTATAACTTATAATCAACGTGGAGGTTAAAAGTCAAATAATGTAATTTTTATATTAATACCTGACTACGTCTAGTACTGAATCCACTAACTCAGCACCTTCTGTGTAATGTCCTTTGGCCCAGTTATTTCCTGCACCAGATTGCCCAAACACAAAGTTATCTGGTCGAAATATTTGGCCAAAAGGGCCAGATCTTACTGAATCCATGGTTCCAGGTTCCAAATCTATTAGCACTGCTCGAGGTACATATTTACCACCTTATAGTTTAAAATGATATATAAATATAGATTAATTTTTAGATATAGATTAAATTTTTTAAAATAGATTAAAATGAAATATAAATATTTTTTTTAATTTAGATTTTGATTAACTACGTTAGATTGTAAATATGATTCATAATATCTGATATAAAATATTTAACTTAAAAATTGTACACACCACCTATACGATATAGGTACCTAAATTAATATACTATGTATCTATTTTCATTAATATTGTGTTCAAATATTGATCACAATATGATATCCATAATCAGTTGTACCTATGTATGTATCTATTTGTTTAGTAAGTACATGCATAATAATAGTTATATTAATTAAAATAATAATAAAAAAACCAAACATTAATAAATAAATAGATAGTATTTTTGTTAATCAATTTTGCGTTTCACAATAATCCGTATTTTTTGAAATATTAGAATATTTTTTGTGCTATATTTATTACAAATAGAACAGCGACCGCCAAAAACATGTACCTATATCGATAATACTTATATCGATTTATTTCTTAATAATTTCGTGTAGTCTAATTCGCATTAAAATTTCATCCAAACATTAACAAATAGATAGTATTTTGTTAAATAATTTTTCGTTTTGTGATAAACCGTAATTTTTTGACGTAATACAATATTTTTACGCTACATTTGTTACATTAGAACAGCGTCTACCAAAATTGCGTAAATAATTCAATGTTTTTCAGCGTTGAAAATATCAAGTTTTTTTATCATTAAATTAATAAATTGTTTATGCGACTTGGCATACAAATTGTATTATACTATTAAAGATTGTTACCAAGTGCTTCAGTAAAATAGACATTGATTCTTTCTAACTGTAAATCGGAATCTCCGTGATACGATCCAGTTGGGTCAATTCCATGCTCATCGGATATTACTTCCCAAAACTAAATAATTATTCAAATAAAAAATCTTAGTCTATAATAATTATACAACTTAGTATGTTTGATGAAAATATATACTTATTATACGATTGTTATATATTTATAATACCTATGAGAACTAATAACATATAATAATCAATGTTTCTAAACTGATAAAACAATATACTATCCCTTAATCCTTAATAAAAATTTCATTTCAAAATAACTTTTTTGTTTAAATTTAAAATTAATATTATTTTTATGCTAATCGGGATATGTCTTATAAATTATAATTACCTTAGCGCCGATTTGATTTCCACATTGGCCAGCTTGCAAGTGACAAATTTCACGCATAATTGTTAATATATAAAGTACAAATTAATAAATAAGTATATTAAGTTATTTTATAACTCTAGTTAAAACGTCAAAAAGTACAAACGAAAACTAAACAACAATATAATACCTACAACTGATAATTTGTTTGGATGTAAACAAATATTAACCGTACTAAAATTAAAATGGCCAACACTAACAGCAGAAATTCAATAACATAATTTGCATTAAAAATTATTAAAGTACGATCATAATTTATTGTAAATATATTATTTTATTTTATTAATAATGATGTACCTATGTACTGACAAAGACTGGTGTATTGGAATAAAATACAAGAATTAAATCTAAAAGATGGAAAGCCTCGGGAGCCGGGATTAGGATGGTAAGGGTGACTGTTTATAGAAGTAGTAAGTCTGGTGTAATGATTTTTATTTCTAAATTTATGAGAGTAGGATCTGAAACTGGTTCAATATGGGAGTTAAATAAGTTGTCATATTAAATTAATAAAGACCGAAGGGACAACGCGGATACGAGCTGTACAGGTTATGGTCCTTTAAATGATATGCCACAGAGTGTCTTAGCTGATATATAGTACACTAGTACATATTATTCGATGAAATGTATGTATAATAAACGTATACAAGAGTATAAGAAATAATAAAAAATAGACTATAGACCTGGGGTCATCAAATGGCAGCCCATGGATGAATTTTATCTGGTCCGTAGACAAGAAATTTAGTTTTTCTTCATTTACACTTTTTTCTTCATTCACATACACTATTACTATTATACAATACAGTTTGTCCTCGAATGTTTTATAGAATTAAATCGTATATAATATTACAATAACAACCTTTAATTTTCAACATTTTATAACTGAATATTTGAAAGCATCAAAAATTTGTAAACACCAATAAAAAATAATAATTGTCATTGTAGGTATTATGGTTATATACTATATTAATAACGTAAACATGCAGTTACAAAAACTATAAATAAGAAAATATTATAATCTTGATTAAATGAAAAGTATAAACTCTAAATATTGTATATAAGAAATAGTTTTATACTTTTCTAGTATTAAAAATAAGTGTTTCCATTTAAAAATCAATATTTGGTATTAGCTTGCATATAATGCAAATTACAAAAAAAATATACAATACCAACATTTTTTTAATTTCTAGTATTTAAAAATTTATATAAGGACGACCTTAATTACAGAAAAAATTATTTTAAAATAAATTTTTATAGGCTATTCGCCATGCGTTGCTAAGGGATTTAAAAAAAAATAAAATAATATGTAATTTATTGTTTGTTATTTCTAATGTACATCAAAACGCAATGTCCGTATATTTATAAAACTAATGGACTCAAATATTACACGACCGATTTTGACGAAAATTTTAAAGATTTGTCTTAGAGGCATAAAAAAAATTTAAAGAGTAGTTTGAACCACGTTTTAAAATGCATAGAATACTATATCCAATCCTCCGTGAGTGGATTGTTCATCTCAGTCGAATTAGTTGACTAAGAGATATACCAATGTCAATTTACCATAAACTGAAGTAGGTACACTAAAAACGAAGTACACCGATATAGCGCTGTGTTTTATATTTGTTCATTTTTTCCAACGCGAAGTCAGACTGTATAGCTAGTAGGTAATTTATAAAATGGCATTCAGGAGAATAAGTTTTTTTTTTCAATCATAAACGATTATATTTCCAGAGTTGTAAATTGTAATATATAATAATAAATCTAGTTTTATACTGTGTTTAATTATGAAAAATAAAATACTGGACATATACTTGAACAGCATCACAAATAATTTTAAATAAATTCCTGGTAGTTTTCTTAATAATTGGAATAAGTAAAAAAATATTTTTAACAAAAATAATTGAAATTTAGTATTAATGATTAGGTATAATTATTATTTTTCATAATAAGTCATAATTTTATATTATATAAATAAATGTATGAGTTCACTAAAATATTATTAGTTGACTAATTTGTTTATCTAATGATGTTTCATATTTTATGTAATTGTAGATTATGGCCAAAGTTTATAATAATGCTGATACCATAGATATATACATATCTGTGGCTGATACCTGAGTACTATATTATCAATACTTAATTAGTTGAAAATGTTTATTAAATAAAATTGTATAAATTAGTTGTTTATGGGTCTGGTGTGGTGAGGAGGTTGACTGCAGTGATTATAATGCGTGTGTTACGGTCAATCATCATCCGACGTTGCTGTCTCCCGGATGGGTGACCACCCGGATTCTTGGCGACAAATCAATATGTGTTCTCACACACACACACATACCAAATGGACCGTGTTTCTGAGAGAAAAAAAAATTAGTTATTTAGACAAATGTAAGCTATGTATCATTTTTCTTAAGCAAACAGTTGAAAATGAAATTTTCTATTTACAATCAGTTGTATTAAATTTGTTTTCAATTTATTTGAAATCGAGGAAGCAATTATGTCTATATAATATTTACTATTTACAATATTTTTTCTACTTCATTTCCAGTTTTAAGGCACATTGTATAGGCAAATTGATATGGTAACATTTGGTAACTCATCAGTGTGACAGCGTGTGTATCACGAAAGAAGTTAAATATACACCAGTATGTGTCAAGAAAATCTTCAATCATTATCGTCCAATATTTTCATAATGTGTAAAATATTTAAATTAATTATAAACTATTTAAAATCATTTCAAATTTTTGAATATTTTATTTAATTTTATTTTATTGTATTGATATTACCTATATAATACTAAATATGTAATTTAGTATACAATACATATATTGCATGTATATTGTAAATTGTATATAAGATGTACTGTAATTTATTTACTCAGGATATTATTTATATAATATATTATATGTATTATATATGTATCATATATTATATGTATTATTATTATTTTACGATTGTTATAAATTTATAATATAAGAATCAGTACTGGCTTGAATTTTTTTTCCCTTGAATCATATTTAATATTCTTACATAGAATTACACCACCCACCCTAATTTGTAACTAATAATTGTTCACTGCCCTCTAAGACGTGAATTCTTAGGTTAATGATTGAAGCAAAAAATTAAGCAATAAGTGACAACTATTTTCGTAATAACCAATAAATTATCTATGAAAAAATTAATAAATTCAATATTTCTATTCAATTCTGTACCACGCTTTAGATTAAGGTACAGTTATCTATTACTGTACGACTTATTCAGATTACACGTGTGCAGTTAAATGTTATATTTATAATTTAATTATCAATCTTTAAAAATTGTTCAAATTACATTTTCCATCCATAGGACACCCATCAATATTTTTTGTTAATCACATGATTCAAATTTACCTCCTTCGAGCCGCCACTGATAAGAACTAATAACATATAATATAATTAATAACATATAATAAACAATGCTATTAAACTGATAAAACAATATACTGTTGCTTAATAAAAGTTTGATTTAAAAATAACATTATTGTTTAAATTTAAACAATGTTATCGTAAAAAATAACTATATGTGATAGGAACGGAATAATAATAATATATTATAAATTATAATTTTGAGCCTACTACAAAATATTTTTATAGAAATTACGAGTCAAAGGCACGCTTATTTTCGCAGATGGTTATAAATTATGATTTGCTATGCCTACGCCTTATAATGTTTCCTAAAGGAGAAAAACAACATTGGTAAATAAAATGTGCAGGACGCCACAGTTGGTACTTTTGGTCGATAGAACGAGAATCTAGTATTAGGGGTTCAGAAGGTGTCTGCTAGTAGACGAAAAATTGAAAAACTGGTGGTGTTTCACGCACTTGTTAGTTGAAATCGTCCGCCGGAAGTCGATTTTATTTTTATTTCAACAACCCAGTCTTTTGTTTTAAATTCTATCGTCAACAAATATACTACACAAATAATAGTGTTAAAGTAATAATATAATATAACAATATTAATACGTGCATTAAGTCATACTGGCATATTGCTATTGATATTCTTAAAATACGTTTGCAGATTTAAAATCTAAATTTTATAAATCAAAATAATCCTAATTCTTGTTGTACTAAAATAATATTTATTACGCTCATAAATATCCAAGTTCTATCAATAATTATAATATATCATATAATATTATCAAAACTAATTTATAAGTCAATACCGAAAAAGAAATTGCAGGTTTATGGTACAAATAGCTTCAAATTAGTCTAAATATTCTGAAAATTAACTCTCATCTGAAAGAATTAATATAAATAGTATTACCTAGGTAAAAAGATCCTAGGTAACGATATTATTATGATGTACAGCAGCAAAATTTTTATAACAACAAAAATATTCTTAAAAACCAGGGGCTTTTCTCTGCTATAAAGTAGGTATCGAACTATTGAGTGTACCCCGTCATAAATAAGCCACTATAATGGATATGTTAAATTAAAATACAATGATCAATCATTAAATATGATGATAAACGATTTTGAGTGGAGGCCTATATTGTGTCTATAAAATAATTCACATTTTTGACAAAATTGCATTTATTTCGTGATTTTGTATTTTGAATAATTTTGTGATTTTAAATTATAACAATAAAACAAAATTTATTTTGTCAATAATTGGTTTTGTATAGATATTTCCAATTTATCGTGCTTTTAGATTCTGAGCGACGCGATAAATGTATTGATTTGACAATGATGCGTATTTTTTTTCTATTTGTCGTCACCTTTTGAGAGAGCAGTAAAAATGCTTCAATTTCCAACTAAGAAGGTGGTTTCTAGTAAAAAATTGGATCTAGTAGGGCCAACGAAAAAAATTTCCAAAAATTTTCAAAATTACTAGGGAAAACAAAATTAAGGAAAAACGGGAATTTTTACACAAAACAAGAATTCAATAAAACCGATTTTGTTTTTTTTTTTTTTTTGGTGTAGCTCAAAAATAATTAACCGAAGATACTTGAAATTTTCACCAAATTTTTATATTATTATATTTTTATAAACGATAAAATTTTCAAAATATATTGACTTGTTAAGAGTTATATAATATAAAAATTTTACATTATATATATTTTTTTATTTATTTATTTATTTATTTTTGTAAATGTAGTTAAACAATTTTCTACTCGATCAAAATCCTTGAAAATATAACGCAAGGTTCCTCGTAAGTGATGTATACACCAATTAAAAAAACATCGAAAATACAATGTCATGGTCACAATAATTTCGTATAAGCACTTATAGTTAAAATATTATCGAAATTCATCAAAATCGAGAAAATTTACAAATCATTTTGTAGTTAGATAAATTAATAAAATTTTCAATATTCATACAAATGGTTTGAAAATGTAATATAAGGTGCTTCGTATATTTTTGTTGCTAGAATTAAAAAGTTGAGCTTAATTCCATAAATATTTTGTTATAATTGACGAATAACCGTAGAATGTAAATACTTGAAAATTTCGTCAAAACACGAAAAAAATCTAATAATTTTATAATTAAAAATTATAAAATTCTACATTTTTATAGATAAAGTTCCTCGTTAATACTTCATACTATAACCCAAAAATCTAAAAAATAATATATAAACAATTTTTTTAATAAGCATTTTAAGTTATAAATTTGGGGAAAATTAAATATTTAAAAAAATGAATAACGATTTTAGTTATAATTCAAAAATATTTTATGAGTACTAGAAACTTTTAACATATATTATATTTTGTAAACACGATAACATTTTTAAATTTAATATTTTCGGCAAATTCAACCTACAGTTATAGTAAAATAAATTACTTGAATAGCAATGATATTATAAATTATTTAAATATACTTAGTATTATAGTTTGGCAAATCGTCTTCGCTCAAAATCGTTTTTCGCATGCAATAATCCTATATCATTGAATTCAAGTAACACACTTATTACAGTGACCCACACGGTCACATTACGACACTTAAATGTACAGCCAGAGCAGTTCTGCTTTTTTCTTTTTCTTATACATTATGATTTATGATACTTGGTTTATAGTTAGGCTGCTCCATAACCATTAAATAGGCCGGTTTATTATTATGTTGCACCTGGTATGAATTGGCGCTATTCAACAAAGGGAACAAAAACATTCTTTAATCGGTTCTTGCATCAGCGCAAAATATTACCAAGCAGGCCAACCCAAAAGATGAAAAGAAGTAAAAAAATAACCTTTTTAACAACCCATAGGTAGAAATAAATTATTACCTACAAATATTTAATAATTCGATTTGAACAATATTAGTTTCAAAATCATAATTTAAAAAAAAATTTACTTTAATCTAAATACTTTAATATATTTTGTATTAATTATAAGTGACAATATTGTTCGTATAAATTTCAATCGGTATCCAAGTTGTCTAAATCTAAAAGCAAATTATAATTCCATGACAATTTCAGAATAAGAAGTAGAAATGTAAATAGTCATATAGTATTCATTAGAAATTCTATAATGACCTTGTGAGTTAATTCACGGACTATCTTATAAATATCGTTACTTGTTACAATTAGTTAGTTTTTTAAATGTTAAATTATTTTAATGAATGCCACTCACAAATAACATATAGGTCATAGAGTAGTCAAAAATCATCACGTACGACATATAAATATAAGTTGGTATCTCAAGTCCCAAATTCTTACTCTCAAGGATAAAAAGACCGAGGTAACTGTAAGTGCCTGTAACATGTATGCTTTTATAATAACAATAATTTTTTATAACTCATTGCCTGTATTACTAAACAAGTATTAAAACCTTCTTGGAAAAACCAAAATCGCACGTAGGTACATGCTTAAATATTGTTCTCCGGAGAGCAAAAAGTCTGTTTTGCTGGAAGGTTATATTTTCCTAAAGTAATAAATAAATAATAATATATTGTAGACCCACTAATCACCGTCCTACCAAATAAAACTGGTTTACAGTGGTGTGTGACGTGTGTATAAGTGCATACATCGTAGTATTTATTTTGCAATACGTATTTAAATGGTTTAACGCTCCTCGGCATGTAAGAGGGGAGATTTGTGCGTGGCATCGCAGAACAACCTAACGACGGATCAAACACTACAGACAATAAATTGCCGACCGCCCAGTGCCGACCGACAACCACAGTCCACGGCCAACAAGCTTTGACTTCGGAAGTCTGAAATTAATAATTATAATCCATTTGGATCACGATGACTTTCAATTTGCACACAAATCTATTCCATCCATATAATTCTTTCTATACTTATTAAAAAAAATATATATTGAAAAAAGCATAAACTGTGAAACATTAATTTGACCAAAAACGGATTTGTTGAATTTATAACTATAACTTATAAGATAAAGCAGATATATCTATGTTAATATTATGAAAAAAAAATCAAGAGGAGGATGATACAACAATTTGGTTAACTACGGGTAGGATGTCTTTTAATAAGCCACTCTAAATCACTGCATTTTTAAAATAATTATGAATATAACTCAGTAGTCAGTTTACAGAATTAATGAAATATGTACCTACTAAGATATATTCTAATGTTACGGTTAATTTGCTAATGAGTAATGAAGTTGATATGAGTCAGTCGTTTTGTCAAATAAAAGTCTCGAGACTTAAATAAGCAATTGTTTATGCAAGCTCGCTGGTTCATTGTGGATTTTTAACATTTATTTAATTTCCTGAAAATCTAAAAAATGTCTAAAATAAATCTCATTAAAGTACGATTTTCAATTGTTGTACCAATATGACTGTGAGTAATTATTTAAAGCTATATTCAATAAGGCATAAACAATATTCATAATAAAACGAGAGGATGTTTCATGATCGAATTTGTAATGGAAAAAAAAAATAAAGCAAAAAAAAGTAATACAAGTAATATTTTCTTTTTATTACAAACAATAGTTTTGATACCTACTTAAAAATAATAAATATAGCTATGCGTCATTTAAGAATACATAAGTATTTATTCAGTATTGTTTTTTAGTATACAGCAGTGATGTAATGTTAATAAAGTTGTTAAACTGCATCGTGTTTTATCTGTATTATCTGCGCGCATATGGTGAAACATATATTATTTTCACACTATGCAATGACACTTCGATACATATTAATAATAACTGTGATTTATCTGTTAACTTTATTAATCGTACATTAAAAAAAAAAAAATCAAATTAGTAGCTTAAGCTAACAGAACATTTTTAGTGGATCACAGTAAAAGTCTTATTTGCAAAAGCCCACCCCCCCCCCAAAAAAAAGTAAATTAATGATGGTTAACTTATTTTAGATACCTACCCATTTTTTTACTACCTATACCAATTATAATAGAAAGGTACAAAGGATTATTATAAGCTTCACATAATTTTCTCAATACCTAAGTAAATTTAACTATAATTATATATTTTATCAAAAAATAAAGTAGATAACTGAAACCTATTTAATTTACTGATATTTAAATATGTCTAATGTAACACAAACATTAAACATATTAAAAATACTCAATAGCTGATGACAGAAAAATACGCTTTGATAAAATTTAAAAATGCCGCTTAACAAGAACGTTGATAAAAAATTGCATATTGTGTGTTTTTATAAAATGAATGGTTTTAAATTAATATAATATTTCAGATATTGGATAACTTTACATTTTGCAACCATACGTTTTTTCAACCAATCCTTTATTTACTATAATATTTATTATTTAATACATAATATCTCGTAGTCTCGTGAATCATGACTAATAGGTACCTACTCCATAGTCTATACAGTATACAACGACAATAAAATAAAATTAACAATTCATTATCGTTGTCGCATACTCGTGTATATATATATATATATATATTACATCCTACTATCCTATATACATATATATATATATATATATATATATATATTGACGTATTGGTTTTATATCAATGACGTATTTTATTAGCTGACAGATGACAATCGTTCGTGTATGTTGATTGTATTGACTATTGATGTATTGAATGTATTTACTTGGTAATGAGTAGTTATAACGACAGTCACTATTTAGTGACAATAATAATACGTTAACATATATTTATGTTATTGTTAAATAACAATATTAAACCTTTGTTTCTCGCAATTATACGATTGCGCCCATAACATGACCATGAAACAATTCATGTGCTTATTGCTGTATAGACCGTATCCCGTATAGGTTCCAACGTTTAGTTTAATACTTATCTCCTTCAATGATTTTATTGACGAACGTACGATTTAGAGAACTTCACTTGAAATTCATAAAAATATTTTACTACCCCCACGCATTATGTACTAACTGCCAAATCCCCTTTTTCGTATACCAAAACTGTATAAACTTAAAACCAGTGGCGCCGAACTTATAAGCACAAACTTATTTACAGCGTTTGCTTCGTGTAAAAATTCTGGTCATAATATTAAACTTAAGCAGATGGTAAGCCAATAAATATTTTTTTACCGTCACAATATTGTTAAGAGTACACTATTACTGCTTACAACTAATAATATCGAGAATTGGAAATTGATAGATATTTTATATTGACGTTTACAGAAATCAAATGGTTAAGGTAAACATAGTTTGGATGATATTAAAATAAGTATTCTAACGTTTATATTCCAATATTATATTATTTTGATTTTTATATATTTTATGAAGTTAGAGGTATGCATACCTATATTTACTTAATAAATGCATACTTATTAATGTAGTCATAAATTATAAATGAATAATTATTATTTATGAAAGTTATAGTTGAAAGGTTCAAATAATTTTTTCATTATATCATTTTGGAATCGACAAATAAAAAAAAATAACTGATATTTCTTTGTAATTTACACTGTGTAATAATATGTATAGGTTAACTAGTAAAAAGACATCCGTAAAAATGTATCTAGACATCTATATCGAATGTCGTGCTTAGGTATCTTAATTATTTAAATCCGACATGATAACTTAATTTGATGTAGGTATTTACAATGATTTCTCAATAACTGACGACTGATGTTTGATGTGAGATCTAATAAAGCTCTGCCTGTTGGTCGACACTAAAAAATGTTTAAATTTATTTCAACGAAAACAATATTCTATAACTTAAAATGTAGTGAAATTTGGCCATTTATCGATTTAAACTTTATCTATTAACATTGATTTGGTTGATTGTTACAAACAAAACACACACAATATGTTTGATGTTCAACATTTTAGATTTTTCCTTAATCAAAAAACATCATATTATATGTAACCACGTAGGTAACGTTTAAAAAGATAACGATCGGCGACCGCAACGCTACGGGTTTATACCAGTCGTGACGATGACGTGATTCAAAATTAAAAAAAAAAAAGTATTTCCCTAATGCCCGTAGCAGAGACCGTGAATATTACCTGCGTAATAAAATAATACCCGTGAGTATAAACACAGCGTCTATGATTAACCTAACCACTCGTGCTCTGTTATTACACGGGTTTTTTCGTTATTGTAAGCGGTTTTATATAAAAACACCACGCGATATTATTATTACTACTGTTGTTATTATTATATTTTCATGATTTTAAAGTTCATTTGCGTGCGCGATCGCGAGTAAAAAACTAAAGTCGCGAGTCGCCCGGCTGGCGCGTCGACCTCTCGAGATATAGGTATATATACTTAGTGGCGACGGCGGCAGAGGCGGCGGCTGCGACTCGATGTCAGTGCGCGCTATATAATACTATAAAATATATATGAATTAGTTGGTGCCCATGCCCGCCTCAGTGTCATGCCGACGTTCGCGCGAGCAACTCCAATGCCGGTCGCTCTATTTATCGTTGGGATGTCGTCGGACGCCGGTGCCGGTAGATTTATCACTCTAGCGTCCGGGTAAATTTTTTTCCATTTATCCCCCTCCGAGTGCCGTCCGTCAGAAAACCATCGGCAGCTCGGCGAATATTCGCCCACAGTGTCCATTTAATCGTCTGCGCTTTGACGATATTATATAATTTACGACTAAACCGTGCAACTTCCGTCCGCTGACCATTCTACCGGTGTTATCGCGAAAACGGTAACGATATTATTATGTACCTAGTTTGAAACGACTAGATTAGTTATAATTAGTCATTGTAGTGAGCCATTTTTTCTCCACATATTTAGCTGTACCGGTGTTCTATAATACCTGTGTCGTAATAAATTATAATTAATATATTATAATTTATTAGTACGTAATATACGACGACAACGACGTGACGACAATATCGCACAACAATGACCGTTACTTATACAGCAGAGGTAGCCACGTGCAGGGGTTTCGGATGTTTTCTCAAACTGCTATTGAGGTAAGATTATAGCTTATAACACATTTAAAATGTATAAATATTGCGTACAGGAGCTCACAAACATATTATTGGCCAACCACGATTAAATGTCGCACTATCGAAGTACATGCGGGTCGTAAAATATTATTAATTACCTGTGATTAATTGATTGGTATTAATCAATCACCATATAATATATACTACTTTAAACACCTACTACCTCCCTTCACTGTGCACAAATTTGTTGAATAATAGGCATATTTGTAAAGTGTGTTTGTTCAATGCTATATATTATATGATTAGGCCTTAGGTGTATGTACTCGCTGTTATATTATGCACCACCGTCGTTTGTTAAAAACGTCTCACATTTTCTAATTTATAGCTATAATTATTAAGTAAAGTAGTGACCTGCGATTGGTCAAATACCACCGACCGTTTATCGCAGTATACGCATATATTATATATTACTTGTAACCGTTACACAAATTTGCATTTCTTACAATCACATTTAACATCTTACTTACCATATTAAACAATATATATATTAGTCTTAAAAAGACGCCACACCCAACATGTCAAATTTTCCTTCAGCAGTTCCAATTTTAAGTTGTTAGTTTTAATATTACAATGAATTGACCTGCAAATATCAAACTTAAAGTTAAGAATATTATCTGTTTTTGTGTATCTGTTTTTTCGATATTTTAATATTTTACATTTTACAAATATATTTTTTTAATACTTGTATAGTATGTGAAATTGTGAATTATCACAATTTGAAATGCTAATGCTTGCTTAAAAAATATAATATATGATATTTGATATTAAGTCAATTTACTCTAATATTAAAACTAAATACACAAAATTGAAACTGCTGAACACAAATTTGCATTGTTGCATGTTTGTAAGACAGACACAGCACATACAGTGCGTCAATGCCCTCTTAAGATTCCCCGTATTTCACTTATTTTGATGACATTATTGAAATTAAATCATTATTACTAAATATAACAATTATAAAGAATACAATATCATCTGTTTTTTTAAATCTATTTATTTTTTAAAAATAAAAATATTAACCAAGATTTCCATCAAAACACGGATAATGTCATTCTTTATAGTTGTAATAATAATAGGTTATAATACCTTTAGTTCAACAATGTAATCACAATGCGTGATATACGAAGAGAGATTTTAACTATACTACACGTGTCTAAGACGAAGAAAAAATAAAATAGTGTGTCTTCTTAAATGCATATTTATAATAGAACGTTACAGAATCGTATGACCTAGTACAATTTATTTTTTCTATTTGTGATTTTTATAAATATAATTAGAAGAAAGTGTATGAAATAAATATTTATAATTTAATACTATCTAAGTAGATTATAAGTAATAACAACTAAGGTTGATTTATTAGTGAGGAATAAGAACCACTTGTTCACCACCTCTTAATTTTTTGCACATCAAAATTAATTTACTGATCTTAAAATGTAAAAAAGTATTCCTTCACAATAACAGATTTCAGATACGCTAATAGATTTTCACAATTATATAAAATACCATAATAAAATCAATAGTTGTAATTTGTGTTAAAAACTGGAAAAAGTCCAATATACTTATGAATAAACAAACCATATACTTGAGTCTAAAAACTATAGCCCGTGAACAAGTTTTTATTTGGCCCACTAACTGCCGTAGATAATCCAAAATGAACTAAGCATATTATGTTATTTATTATTTTTTTTTGAAATTTTTTACGAAGTATAATAAATATATTATAGTTATATAATCAATATTTTATAACTACATTAAACTAGTTGGAGTAAGGCCGTACACGGGGGAAATACACTAGTCACTACATTTAAATGTCTCTTTACACTTTTTTAACAACGGTATACCGTAACAATCATTAAAACTTGGATTTACTTATTGTTTACTAGTCCATTGTATTTCTATAATACTAAAAATGGCAAATGTGATTAAATATGTTTTTTCCGCAAAGTTTTCCATTTATTATATAACTCTCAAGTAAAAAGTTTGCAGGAGAACAATCATTAGGACTAGACTATACTATTCCCTAAGATATAGGCGGTTGTGCCCTGTTTACGGGCCTCTCTATAAAAAAAAAAATGCATTATCACAAATTATTATTATTTTACTCGATCATTGGCCGATACGAAGGACCATGTGATTTAATGTAATAATGTAAAGATAATAGCTTTGTACAAGCCGCCTTTTTTGTTAGTGTGCGTGTTTGACCTTGTATTGGGGAAGTGACTGATCGAACACCGGTTTTTAAATATTTTGCTATAGTTACTATTATCAAAAACCTCGAGTGTTTTATTTTGTAAAATTCAGAACACTAATATTAATATTAATTTAATTGACCGGAGTTTAGTTAATATTTTTGTGTCTCTTTAAAAATTCAAAAGGAATTTAAACAAAAAAAAAAAAATCACAATAAACAGATCAGCCTATAAAATAATCTTAGTTAAAATAAATAAATATAAATGTATGGATATACTATCTTATATATATATATATGGGATAACTACCTATTATACATATATCAATATATAATATAATATATCAATATAATCTAGTATATACATATAGATTGAGCAATGAGCACTTACTGTTTTCAGCCATAATACTGAAAAATAAACACAATTTTCAACGTGGGTATATTGCATTTTTTTAATATTAAACAGTTTTAAATAAAATAGTTTACTGATCTAATTTATTATTTATACAACAGATACTTTATTATAAGTAGTTAGAAGACAGTAAAATATTCAATATTATGCATTGTCTCTGACAATCAATTATTAATTGGCCTCTGCGATTGTTTAGTTAGTAAATATAATAAATTTATGTATTTATAAAATTAAAATATTTAATAATATAGTATTTTTTTTGCGGAATCAATAATTTTAAATTATTTAGTGTACATAAATATAATTACCTACAAACTTTACATGAAATGTTTGTAATCTTGTAACTTCAAATTGCTATACCTATTGGCGTTCTGATATCATTATCTTTAAAAAAAAAAAATAATTTTCAAGGTCGGTTACAATCATTAAGATGGATAGTAGAACATGTATTTATTTTTTAATCATAAATCATAATAATTTCTATGATGACTATTGTCTATTATTGATTAAATATATTATTCGGGTTTTCGTTTCGAGGATCGTGTTGTTTTTATATGGTTCTGTGCTCACGATACGAATTTACAATATAAAATATTATTTCATAATTAATATTAACTTATGAATGAAGGCAATATTTTTAGATGAGCTAACATTGAATACATATAGCTGAAACTAGTAATATATTAAATGAAAAAAAAATGTTTAATGATTATAGAATGCAATATGATCGTTGTACCTAACTAGGAAGGAATGCTGGTTAAAAATTATCTTAAAACATTTTGTGAATACAATCATACATATTATTAACTAGGTATTTATTGTGAATTTTAATTATAATAAATAGGTAGGTACATAGTTATCATATCATTTAAACATCTATACTATTTGAAAAAGTAAACTTTAATTAGGTTGTTATGTAAATAATGTATTATTTTCTAAAATATTAGGTTACCTAATAAAAGAGATATTGACAAAAGCTATTGTATATATTTTGTATCTATACATCATACATACATAAATATACCGACAGTGATTATTCACTATATAACTCAAAAGATTTTAAAAATAAAATTAACTAATTATCTATTGTACAACGACCAAAATTTAGGTACAGATATTTTTTTTCTTCGATGATAATTGAACATGCTTGTGTTGTATTATAACGTTGTAACTTTTCGAATTGCAAACTAGTTCCACTCTTTTACAACGAATACATTTATTATATTAAGATTTTAGTCGTTCATCGTTTACGAATCACTAATGTTCATTTCGAACTTTTTTGTAAGACAGTTTCACATCGTTCGATTTTTGGGTTTTGCATCGTTGGCACATCGTCTGATTACATTTCGTCAAATTTTCGTATACATATCAATTGCACATCAGCATATTTAACAATAGAATCGAGAGAATTTAGAATTACTTAAAAGCGCAGGTTACCTACTTATCAACTTTCACCTTAAAATTTAACACTTGTAGTATTCAATTTTAAAATATCGAGTAGGTATTTCTGTTTAAAAATCTAAACGTATATTACGACAAGATGAAACAACTGGCGTGTTCAGATGACTCGTAACCACGACTACGATAATTTTTACAGCAATATGTACTTATATTTATTATAAATTATAATTATGACTATTATTTGAAATCTAATTAAATAAGCCAATTTATTTTTAATTTTATATAATTATATACCTATATACTTATTGTATATTATGTAAATTATAATAATTGTTGAATTTTCAAGTTTCAAATTTCTGTTTAACTAATAGATCCAAGATTTTTTTTTAAATAATTTTTTGCTAGTAAAAAAGTCACAAAACAAGTATATGAGGGATCTAGGTTAATATGAAAATAAAATAAAATTTTGAGAAAAAATATAATATAAAAGATTACACACTGTGTGGTGTAAAAAAAAATATTGTTCAATAACTATTTTATGTACAACGATTACCTGCAAATAGGTAATTTAAATACATAATCGAAGCATTATTAATGATCATCAAAATCTAATAAACCATAAAATTAATATATTAATTATACCTAACCTAACCTTCACAGTTAATGAAAAATCTTTTTATTTATAATCATGGCTTGCAAACGTTATAGTAATGTTATGATTATAACGTTATATATGACAAAAAAACGATTGAAATTTATAAATGTAGTTAAAACAAAAAACGTTACCTAAATAAAAATAATTAAATACCATAAGATAAAGCATAATGATTAATAAAATGTATAATATATCATTAAACAAAACATAACGCAAAACGTAATTTATAGAATATCATAAAACAAAGAATAACGCAAAACGAAATAATTTTAAATCTATTTACTTAAAAGCTATAATATTGGTTTCGTAAAAATATTTATTGCATCACGTGATTTAGCAATCAATTCAAGAACTTATTATATTCCGTATCCAGGCCATTCCCCGCACTAAATATTATTTTTAACGATAAACAATAAATAATAAACGCAAAAGTTGTATAACTTTTTTATTCTAAATAACGATAAACGTAAAAACTATAGAATGTTTTACTTATGAATAACGATATACGAAAAAA